>BJKM01000468.1:497263-596600 GCA_015082035.1 Chaenogobius annularis
ATCGTTCGGGGTTGTTGGACTGAAATGAATAATGCACTGCTGACATTGACATTTCTATCCCTCTTAATTTTAGAACAATGTATTTCGGGCTCAAAACTCCTGCCAGTGGGCACAATCAGCGGATGCCTTTTTCGAGTGGGCTTTTGGTGGCAGGAAAAAGGGCCATAACGAATAAATTATGAATAAAGAAATGGATGACTCAAACATCCCCAAGATAAACAGCTGCAGTACATCCAGAACGCTGCTGCTCGGGTCCTGACTAGAACCAGGAAGTACGATCACATTAGTCCTGTGCTCAGGTCTCTGCACTGCCCCCTGTGGCTCAGAGAATAGACTTCAAAGGAGCTCTGCTTGTATACAAGTCTCTCTCTTTTTTGATGGTCCAAATGAATCTTGTGCTGCTTCTTGGCCAGGGACTCCCTTGCATAAGAGATGTGTAATTCTCACATGGGAATTTCCGGGTTAAATAAAGGCTAAATTTAAGTTTTAGTGGATTGTTTTTTGTATAGTGTCTCATACTCTACTACACAAAAATGAGGGGTGGGCAGTAGCGCAGAGTGTTCATCTTCTGATCCCGACATTAACGTCCTTGGCAGGGCGGTCGGATCCTCTGACCCACAGGTTGGCGGTGTGATCACGAGCTGGCCTCAGGTGAATACTCGCCGTTGTGTCCTTGGGCAAGACAGCTAAATCCGCTTGGCCCCCAGTGTCCTGCGTACACTGGTCTGTGAATGGTGTGGATGGTTCTTTGATGTAAAGCGTTTTGAGTGCCTTGTAGGTAGAATAGTGTGCTATGTTAATGTCACCATTTTATTCATGTTTGTCTGATTAAGTACGCAAAAGGTTCAACTGCCGTTGGACTATGCATGCATGTTTATAAGGGATTGTTAAGTGTGGTATAACTGGTCCAAATGTTCAGCGTTCCATTGACAAAAATGGCAGAAAAATGGGATTTTGTTTGAGGCTCCTGATTAATTAAAGACGTATCGCGAATCAGAGAATGTTTTCACACAAAACATCAATGACTGCAACTATTCTTTTGAATTTTGTGTAGACCCAGATTTTAAAACATTCTCTTTTTGAATAAATGTATAATTTTATGTCAAAAAAATTATCTGAAGGGTCAGTCCATGGCACTGGCTAACGCACAGCTGCACTGCACTCATTCCAGCGGTTGACTGTCTCGTAGGTGGCCCCGTTTGATGCCCATCCTGGACCCAGAGTATGCAGCCAAAAAGATCCTGCAGGCGGTTCTGACAGACCAGATGTATCTGTTCATGCCCCGCAGCATGTATGCCATCACTGGACTAAAGAAGTAAGAGTGCAAAGGATTTCGCCTCAAAAGGATGTCTGCTCCACAGAAACACTAAAACAAACTGATACACACTACGATATCGTAACTATTAAACATCATCGATACAGTCAATAAAGCAGAGCGAAGCAGACGGATTTACAGACACAGAGGAAGGATACAAACACAGCCAACACCTCATGAAGCTAATGTTAAACTATAGCGTGCTCATCCATGTCCATATCGTATTTTCCTCCCCATTCAAAGAATCCCAGTCCCCAAAACATCGCCATTAATCCAGTTTGAAGCGTTCTTGACAAAAATAAAACATATGGGAGTGTAGATCTTCACGTGAGTTTAATTATAATCCACGCTGGAAAAGTCAATGAAAACTGCTGCAGATTATAGCTACGGTAAACTCACTTCCTGTACAGTTTATCGTCAACTTCCTGTGCATTAAAAGCTTGAATTTGCCCTACTGCGCCGCATTTCAAAAATGATAAATGCACAGTTTGGACTTCTCATCTTAATGAGTCTAACTTTGTCTGCGATCCCTCATGTCTGTAGTCCTCAGTCTGAGCCTGTTCTTGTCTCTCCACAGTCTCCTCTCCACAAAGCAGGGCCTCCTGTTGGGAGAGTACCTCGGGGCCTTCAACATGATGGATCACTTTAGGGGACGCACCAAAAAGCTGGAATGAAGGGAATCCACAAAACCTTGTCTCTAGACATTTCTGTCCACTCAACTCAGGGTGCCATTTTTGTCATTTCTTCATGACTGTGGCAGATTTGTCTTTGCTCGTATTTCATTTCAATAATGTTTATGTTGTCATTATTTCTTCCTTCTGACCAGTTTTGTAAACCTATTTTAAAGACATAAAACTCCTGAATGAAGGATGGCCTCCTCCCAAAAACCTGGTCTGCTGTGCAGTGTGAATATCACCAAGGTTTTATTGACTTTTTGAAGTTTTTAAAGTTGTTGCTGCAATAGTGTGCAATATTCACAAAACTGTTTTGTTCTGTTGTCCAGTAACGTTATTCTAACATTTAAAATGCATCGGAAAAGTGCTGAAATGAGGTCCAATTATCGCACAAAGAGAGAATGGACCATGAAATTAACCAGAAGTTTTCTGTTCATTTTATTTTAATTATTTTAATTATAGACAATGTCTATCTTCTCATTTTGCATGTATTGCAGAACAAAAATTGCCATATCATTTATTTCATAGATCTCTCTAGCTGCAGCTACATTCATATCCAGTAGACCAGCTTTTTTGGGAGTGGGCCAGTGCTCTGTGAAGGTCATGGGCATTTCATACTACTAACTTTTTGTTCTAGTCCAAGATGACTAGGCAGTGTTTAGAAAAGGATATATGCAGAAGGGATATATACACATTTGACTCATGTTGTGGCTATATTTCCATGATTATGACAATATTTTAAGGCTATAGATATTGTATTACATCATTCTATTCATGGCTTTATTAGCACTAATGCAGATTTTAACATGCAGCCCCTTGTAACTGTACCTTATTTGTGCCACTGTCACTGCAAAACACATTCATATTAAAATGTTAAAGACAGTATTGCATTTGAGTTGGGATTGCTTATCATGCTTGGGGGGGCTCAAGCGCAAGTGGTCCCGGGTAAGCGCATGCTATTTTTAGAGTTGCTCGCTTCTTTTTATTGTTAATCCACGAATTATACAAATACTATTTTAGCTTCCTAAACACCAGTGAAAGTTTGATTGCTCCTTAAACAGTCCGGAGCCTTGTACAGCTCACTTTCGTTCAGTATTTTGTGGGATTGAAAACCCCCCAGCTCTCTAGCCTCAGCCCGAGCTAGCTTAGCCGCTAGCGCCATGGCTGAAACTTTCTCCGCTTTTACCTGCTCAAGTTGTCATATGTCGAGTCAGAACCCTGGCTTCTTCTCCGACTACAGGTGCGTGAAGTGCAGTGTAGTGTTAGCTTTGGAAGCCAGGGTTACGGAGTTAGAAGCACCGATCCGCTGTGTGGAGGAGCCTAAGTCTAGCTATAGCCAGGTTGTAGCATCAGGCTTACCGGACCGTGCGTCAGGACGCAGCGTTAGCATTAGCAGCGCTAGCAAGGCTAAGACTAGCCCCTCAGTGCCTCCTGCACAGCCAAGACTAGACCAGGGTCAAAATTGGGACCAATTTGTGACAGTTTGGAGGGAACGAGGCGCTAAACGCCAGCCTGTAGTGCACCGCGAGCTTCCCGTCTACAATAGGTTTGCTCCCCTCAGCGATCACACGCCCACTGAATGGACTCATGATACTCTGGTAATTGGAAGTTCTATAGTCAGAGACGCGAAGCTACCAGCGTCAAGTGTTAGATGTTTACCAGGGCCCAGAATGGGTGACATCGAAGGAAACCTTAGGCTGTTAAAGCAGAGTAGACAGAAGTTCCGCCAAATCGTGATTCACGCAGGCGGTAACGACGCCCGGCGGAGACAATCAGAGGTGCTCTAATTAGATTAGTTCGAAATCTGGGGGTAATAATGGACTCAGATTTGAATTTTAACAGCCACGTCAGATCAATAACATCAGCAGCTTTTTACCATCTAAAAAAACATAGCCAAAATCAAAAGTATAGTGTCTAAACCAGACCTGGAGAGACTTATCCATGCGTTTGTCTCTAGTAGATTAGACTACTGTAACGGCCTGCTCACTGGCCTCTCCAAACGAGCTGTAAAACAGCTGCAGTACATCCAGAACGCTGCTGCTCGGGTCCTGACTAGAACCAGGAAGTACGATCACATTAGTCCTGTGCTCAGGTCTCTGCACTGCCCCCTGTGGCTCAGAGAATAGACTTCAAAGCAGCTCTGCTTGTATACAAGTCTCTTCATGGCCTAGCACCAAAGTACATCTCGGACATGTTAGTGCCATATGAACCATCTCGGGACTCTGAGGACCTCAGGTACCGGCCTCCTGCTGGTGCCCAGAGTCAGGACTAAACATGGGGAATCTGCGTTTCAGTTTTATGCAGCTAAAATCTGGAACAGTCTTCCTGAGGATGTGAGACAGGTTCTACTCTGGCAATGTTCAAATCTAAACTAAAAACTGTTTTGTTTGGCTGTGCATATGACTGAAATGCTTTTCTTTGCACTCTTCTCTTTTATGTCTTGAACTAAGATTTTGTGATTTCTGCCATGTCTTTGTGATTTTAATGCATTTTTTCCTGTTGTGTGAAGCACTTTTAATTGCGTTTTGTACGAATTGTGCTCTACAAATAAACTTGCCTTGCCTAGGTCCGGTGTGTGAATTGGCAAAGACGATGTCAGATACCGTAATATTTTCTGGTCCCCTGCCAATCGGATCAATGCTGAACTGTACAACTGCTGTTCAGCATTCAATCGCTGGTTATCTATTTGGTGCCCTCAAAACAATGTAGTCTTTGTTGAAAATTGGAGTGCATTTTGGGGAAAGCCCGGGCTCATACGCAGGGATGGCATCCATCCGACTTCGGAGGGTACATCCCTTTCAGTTCGGAATTTGACCGATAGCCTTAGTGGTCTAAAGTGCCCACCCAGGGATGAGCCCCGGGCGCAGAGAAGCAGTGTAAGACGCTCCTCTGTCGCTGAGCTCTCGCCCGCTCTGTCACAAATTAAGTATTCAGACTCAAGTTGATAGAGACTGTGTGTGTCCCTCGTGCAAATAATGTCAAAAAGTCAAACCTCAGGAAAGCTAGTTCAGGCGTCAGACCAAAGAACTTCATAAAATAAACACCCACAAATGATACAAATAAACAAATAAGTTTGTAAAATGTGGACTGTTAAACATTAGGTCAATTTCCTCTAAATCGCTTTTAGTTAATGAATTAATTAATGATTGTAACATAGATCCTCTAGCTCTAACTGAAACTTGGCTTCAACAAGATGATTATGTCAGACTAAATGAGTCCAGCCCACCCACTCATGTTAACTTTCAGACCCCCAGGAGCACAGGCCGAGGTGGTGGTGTGGCAGTGGTCTCACACTCAAGCCTACTCTTGAGTCCTAAAAACTAACAATGCATTTTGCTCATTTGAAAGCCTCATGTGATCAATCACATGTCCAAATTGGAGAAACCAAAAAGGAGTCCTGTTCGTGGTTCTCTACCGACCTCCTGGTCCCTATTCAGAGTTTTAACAGAGTTCTCAGACTTTATATCAAACTTGGTGTTAGACTGGAATAAAGTAGTGATAGTTGGAGCCTTCAATATCCACGTGAACGTGAACGATAACTCTCTCAGTAATTCTTTCAACGCCCTGTTAGATAGCATTGGTTTTGCTCAAAATGTAAATAAACCGACTCAGTCACAAGCACACTCTAGATCTTGTTCTAACATATGGAATAGAGATTAGTGACCTCGTTGTCTTCCCTCAAAATCCTATACTGTCAGATCATTTCCTAATTACCTTTCAGTTTGTTCTTAAAGATTATCCAACCCCACAAAATAAAGTCAGAATGAAAAGGACAATATCGGAAAAATCTCTCAAAATTCTAAGAAATAATAGAGCCAATATTCAGCGACATGTCATGTGATCATGTCATGTGATCATGTCATGTGATCATGTCATGTGATCATCATGTCATGTGATCATGTCATGTGATCATGTCATGTGATCATGTCATGTGATCATGTCATGTGATCATGTCATGTGATCCTGCTGAGAACGGCCTTAGTCCCAGTGTAAGTGATCAATTTGTCGACTTGACCATGGATTCTCTGAAGTCCGCTCTTGATGTTGCAGCTCCGCTAAAGTAGAAGGTCATTAGGCCAAAACGTGCCTCCCCATGGTACAATGAGGAACTGCATTCACATAAACAAAGAGTTAGAAAATTAGAAAGAACATTTCGTCGCTCCCACATGGAGGAATCCCTAAAAGCATGGAAAATCTGCCTAATGTCCTATAAGCAGGCTCTGCGTAAGGCCCAAACCAGAATACTATTCAAATTTAATAGAAGTCAACAAAAATAACACTAGATTTCTTTTCAGCACTGTAGCCAGGCTAACAAACTGTCACAGCGCAGGTAGAGGCCCTCACTCCCAGCTACTCTCAGCATCCTAATGATTTTCTTCTATTTTTTAACGATAAAATAAAAACAATCAGAGATAAATTAGATGAAAACTCCTCCCACTATTAGCCCTGAACAAGCCCAAGCTGTAAAACTAGTGTCCCATATAAATCCATCAGTAACACTAGAACACTCTAAAATCCTTGAAAGAGTTGTAGTTAAACAGCTTTGTCGCCATCTACAGGACAATAACTTATTTGAAGTTTTCCAGTCAGGGTCCAGAGCCCCCCACACACTGAAACTGCACTAGTTAAAGTCACAAATGATTTGTTATTAGCTGCTGACGATGGACTGGTCTCAATCCTGGTTCTATTGAACCTCAGTGCAGCGTTCGACACCATCGACCATAACATTCTACTGCAGAGGTTTAGAATCTGATGTAGGTGTCAGAGGCCCCGCCCTCAGCTGGTTTAAATCCTACCTATCGGATAGGTACCAGTTTGTTAATGTAAACCAGAGAAGCTCCTCCCCCTGTTCTAAAGTAAACCTACGGTGTGCCACAGGGTTTCAGTTCTCGGTCCAATTCTGTTTACTCTTTATATGCTGCCAGTTAGGTCACATGATCAGAAAGCATAGCATTAACTTCCACTGCCTCTGCAGATGACACACAGCTGTATTTATCAATGAAGCCTGATCAGACCGATCAAGCAGACAGACTTGGTTCTTGTGTGAAGGATATAAAAAACCTGTATGACACTTAATTATCTGCTTCTGAACCCTGAAAAAACCCAAGGTCATTGTGCTCTACTAGGCCCTAAACATCTACGAGACGCTTTATCTGAGCAGATAGTCACACTGGACAACGTCAGTGTGGCCTCCAGCTCCACTGGAAGAAACCTTGGAGTCTTATTTATAAGATGCTCTAAGATGTGCTTTGCTCTCATTCAAAGCTCACATAAATCAAGCCTGTAAAACAGCCTATTTCCATCTGCGTAATAAAGCCAGAATCAGAAATATCTTGCCTAAAAGTGATGCTGAAAAACTTGTCCTGTTTCTCTAAGTCAAAGGATTCTTTCAACTCCTCAAAGCTCTTCAGATGATTCTCCTTTACAATCTGGTGAAAGAGCTTTATACCTTTTGTTGTCCAGACTTTAAATCTGATGAGCACCTCTGCTTCCTCTGGTGTTCTGTACAAGTACGTTTTTTACCTTGGTTTGTCCAGGCGATGTGCTCTCTTTCGATTGTGATTGGGGGGCGACTTTATCTCCTGAGTTGTCAAGGAGCTCAGGGATCATTTTCTCCCCAAAAACCCCACAAGCCTGAGGTTAGGTCCAATGTTCCCTCTAAGCTGCGCGCGTGTGCAAAACGACTTGTGTTGTCACTGCTCCAAAACTCTACGCCCACAGAAAATATTCACTCCGCACAAAATAAAAACTTGAATTGAAAATAAACTAAACCCATAAAAATGGATGCAATGTGATTCTGTGAATGACAGGCAAGGGTGGACTGGCATACGAGGATTTTCCCGGTGGGCTGATGGATAAATGGGCAGTTGAGGGCCGGGCTGTAGAGGAGGCGAGTGTAGCGCCGCCGGACCCCGTCGACCCTGTCTGAGGCGGACGGGTCAAATGCTGCAGGATCAGGTGGATTTGCATGGCCTGAAATGGGAGCGGCCCTTTCTCGGAGAGCAGCATGGGCCGCTGCAGAGACGGGCCGCTGCAGAGACGAGCGGCAGCTGCAGAGTTGCAAAACGGGGCGCTGTGTGTGTGGGAGTGCGTGACCACTCGCTGTGACAGAGGACCAAGCACGGGAGGAGGAGAGCTCTGGGTCAGGTGGATGTATTATCCCAGGACACGTTGGCCATGTGAGTAGAACAACGTGGTGAAACTTTATGAATGAGACTCAATGTGAGAGGCGTGAGCGCAGTTTTTTGGTGTTGTACATTTCTCCCTCTGAACAGTTTCAGTGGGATCAGTTTAGTTCAGTTTATTTATTTGAAGACCGTCCCGTCCTGGTATCTAGTTCAGAGCCATAGACCTCAAATACCAGGTCTATTTGAAGCTGTCCTCTGCATTGTGTATGTTAAAGGTTCTGAAACAGAGAGTAGTCTATAGCCCCCAATACATCCACGATAGGCCCACAGAACATTAGGCTCCTCAGGTGAGGCAGTTTGATGTTTAAAGTTGCACTATGGAAGTTTTCTAGTTTCTCATAAAGTTGTTCTTGCTTTGCCTGGAAGGCTCCACTGTATGATATAAACTCATCTATCTTTCATTTATCTAGTTAAGAGTTGTTATTGCCTCAAAAGTACTTGGTTTCATGCTTTACTTAAAAAAATGGGCGCTGATCATGACATGAATACAACAATTTATATAAACCAATATTCAGCTCTGTTTATATAACAAAACTGTTGAATCAAGCTGACATATATTGTAGGATAACATAACTGAGTCTATAAAATAAATTGACAAAATGGACATGAAATTACCCCTATTTTTTTCCCAGACCCCCCTGCAATAAATAAGCCTCCCAGGAGTAAATATTACTTCCACTCCTGGGCCACTTTTTTCACCCAGTCTGCCCCTGCTACAACAGGTCATGAACAAGATTTTTGTCTCTTTCATTTTAAGTGGATTAAATCATTTAATTAAAAGTAATCTAATAGAAATGCTTTAATTTGATTATTTTGACAAAGCATACAATCTGGATTGATGTGATACTGGCGTGACCACAGTGCGCACGTCTGATGTGGCTCACAGTGGTCCAAGGGGCCGCTCAGGGAGATTGTGTGTTTGCTCAGACACATGGAGAATTAGAGAGAACATTGGTTAGGTCTATGTGATCTGGACTCCAAATCCAGAATCGTATTTTTAAAATTATTGTTCTCTGTCTGCGGAGTCATTACCTTGGCCACTTGGCCCTCATATGGCCCATTCACACCGCTGCATTTAAGTGTCCAGTTTACATTCAAAGTCTACGTGGACGCGCATTTTGGGCATACAGCGTTTTTGTAGTGCGTTTTGAGCGTTTTTTGAGGCGCAAATCCACATTTTTGAGCGTCGGACATCCTGGACGTCCTGGACGCTCTTGACGCCAGAGCGTCCAACGCAGTAAAGTTGGGCAAAGCTGAACTTTGGACGAAGCTGAGGTCACGCTCCAGTGACGTACCTACGCACTACCCTGTAGTAGGACCAAAACAAACCCTGCTTGGAGCAAATGATGATATTCACTAAACTTTGCTCACCTCTGAAGTATCTGGTGGACCCAGACAAGCCCCCGAGCTGATCGCCTCTGTTTTATACACCAAAGCCACAACCTGGTCTGTCATCAGACCTAGAGAACAGCAACACTAGGGAACACAACAACTCCTCCACCTAGGCCTTGGAGCATCTGCTGGTGAGTTTATTTTTTTAATGCACATCCAGGACACCTTGGACGCACCTCGATTGCGTCCACCTTCAAATGTACAGGCGTCCAACTCGGGCATCCGGCGCAAATTTGTACGCAGCGGTGTCAACGCACTAATAGTCTGCAGCTCGTCGGTATTGTCTGAAATTGTTCAGCTTCATCGACGCGTGCTCCATCCATTTCTGCCTCTTTTATAAGATAAGATAAGATCACCTTTGTTTGTCCCACAACAGGGAAATTCGAGTGTTGCAACAAAGGGTACAGAAACAGATTATGCACAGTATAATAATAAAAACAGATAACTTAGAAAAAGAAAACTCTTATAATCTTAATAATAATAACACTCTTATTTACAGCTGTCATATGAGATTGAACATCAGATATTTTCAAAGTTTACCATTCCATGAAAAGTGCACCTGTGCTGTCATTTATGTGTCTCCTCTGAACAAGGGCTGCGTCCACGGGTGGTTTAGGAGTGACAAGCAGATCAAAGAAGACACAAAAATGATCAGACAGACCAACATCGACCACATTGACGTTTGAAATATTAACCCCTTTTGTAATTAGAAGCACTCACGTGCTGAGTAAGACCAAAGGTTTCAAGGACAGCTTCAAGCTCTTTAGAGTTTCTGTCACAAATATTATCCACATGAACATTGAAATCACCTGTAATGACCAAACCATCAAAGTCTGTGCATACGACTGAAAGCATCTCAGTAAAATCATCAATAAAACTTTGGCAGTGCTGAGGAGGCTTGTATATAAACAATGAAGAGAAATTTAAAGGCTACGTACTCAAATGTTGAAAACACCCCAAAGGACAACCTGTGGGTAACTATTTCATCTCTAAAAACTGTACAGACACCTCCACCTTTTTTGTTTTGACGTATTTCAGATTCAAACTTGAAGTTGAGTGGAGCAGATTCTTTAAGAACTAGATGACCTGTGTTTTCGTCAAGCCATGTTTCAGTTACAAACATAAAATTGAGATTATGAGAAGAAATAAAATGATTAGAAATGATTTGTTACATAAAGACCTGACATTTCGGAAGAACCAAGCATTGTCTTCCCACGTGGTAGATGAATTAAATCAGAATCAGAATCAGAATCAGAAAGAGTTTATTGCCATTGTCAATGAACAAAATTCACAAACATAGGAACTTGTCTCGGCCTTAAGGTGCAACATAAAACACTGAGCAATAATAAAACAACATATATTCAATCAAAAAAGGGCATACATTAAGAGACAATTTAAAAATTGTTGACAGTTTAATGGATGGAGTGTTTATATCTGTGATATCTTTGAGTTTGAGTCACTTTGGAGCAGAATGCATGTTTCTAACTGCCAGAGAGCGCTGGAGGCACTCCGAAAGTTTTCTTGCGTTTGTCCATTTTGAGGTATTGTTTGCAGTGACGTAGAGGGGGCATTAGTCTATAGACAGTTGTGTGTTGAACAGTCTGAAGAAGACGAAGTTGTGAGGGGCGTGAAGGACTTCATCAGCTGTTTTCGGCTTTGGCTCCAGCGATAGTCCAAGGCAAGGCAAGGCAAGTTTATTTGTAGAGCACAATTCATACACAAGGCAATTCAAAGTGCTTCACACAACAGGAAAAAATGCATTAAAATCACAAAGACATGGCACAAAATATATAGTTCAAGACATAAAAGAGAAGAGTGCAAAGAAAAGCATTTCAGTCATATGCACAGCCAAACAAAACAGTTTTTAGTTTAGATTTGAACATTGCCAGAGTAGCGGCCTGTCTCACATCCTCAGGAAGACTGTTCCAGATTTTAGCTGCATAAAACTGAAACGCAGATTCCCCATGTTTAGTCCTGACTCTGGGCACCAGCAGGAGGCCGGTCCCTGAGGTCCTCAGAGTCCGAGATGGTTCATATGGCACTAACATGTCCGAGATGTACTTTGGTGGCAAGGCCATGGAGAGACTTGTATACAAGCAGAGCTGCTTTGAAGTCTATTCTCTGAGCCACAGGGGGCAGTGCAGAGACCTGAGCACAGGACTAATGTGATGGTACTTCCTGGTTCTAGTCAGGACCCGAGCAGCAGCGTTCTGGATGTACTGCAGCTGTTTTACAGCTCGTTTGGAGAGGCCAGTGAGCAGGCCGTTTCACAGTAGTCTAATCTACTAGAGACAAACGCATGGATAAGTCTCTCCAGGTCTGGTTTAGACACTAGACTTTTGATTTTGGCAATGTTTTTTAGATGGTAAAAAGCTGCTGATGTGATTGATCTGACGTGGCTGTTAAAATTCAAATCTGAGTCCATTATTACCCCAGATTTCTAACTTGATGTGTAGGTTTTAGAGCGAGACTCTGGAGGTGACTGCTAACACTTTCTCTTTGTTTCTGTGGGCCAAAGACGAGGATTTCAGTCTTGTCTGAGTTCAGCTGGAGAAAGTTGTTTTTGCATCCACACACTGATCATGTTGGATGCAGTGACAGAGTGAATCCACTGGTCCATATTTACCTGCCGTCAGTGAAACATAGATCTGAGTGTCGTCTGCTTAATTGTGATCGGACACATTCTCACTGCGCATCAACTGACCTAACGGCAGCATGTAGAGGTTGAACAGAAGGGGTCCCAGGATGGACCCTTGGGGCACCCCACAGGTCAGGGGCATCTGGTCTGAGACACAGTTACCAATTTCGATAAAGAATTTCCTGTCTTCCAGATAGGACTTTAACCAGTTTAGAGCAGTGCCAGTGATGCCCACCCAGTCCTCTAGTCTCTGTAAGAGGGTCCCATGATCGACAGTGTCAAAAGCAGCACTCAGATCTAACAGAATTAAGACTGAGGCTTTGCCCGCGTCAGTGTTTCAGGTGGATGTCATTTGTCACCTTGACAAGAGCAGTCTCAGTGCTGTGATGAGGTCTAAAACCTGACTGGAAAACATCAAATGAGTTGTTTATTAAGAGGAAATCAGTGAGCTGTTGGTAAACAACCTTTTCAAGGACTTTGCCCCAAAATGGCAGATTAGAGAGATGGCCGGTAATGACTCTCAGTACTGCGGCATCAAGACTGCTCTTCTTTAGGAGAGGCTTTAGGACTTTAGACCGCAGTTTTCAAAGAAATTGGGAATGTTCCAGATTGAAGCGACATGTTAACTATTTGAGTGAGTGGTGCTAAACAAACTGTTCAGCACAGACTTTCGAAATCTGGAGGTCCCACATGGAGGCAGCATGTAGATGAACTCAGGCTGGTGATGATCTCCTGGACAGTTTTGTCAGTTACAGGTGCAAAGTGAGTCAGCTCTAAGTGTGTAGGTGGTTTGAGGGTTATTTTTTGCATTGTAGAATTGATAGCATTTTTAATGCCCTGAACTTTGTCATTAAGAGAATAATGCAAACTCATTACACTTGGATGTGGAAATGAGTTCTAACGGCAGCTGAGCTGGAGGGTTTGTTCATCTGTTTACTGTGGCAAACAGGACACGCCAGTTGTTACTGCAGCTTCCATCCAATTATTTCGGAAAAATATCCTTCCCTAGTTCTACATAAAATGAGGTTGTACATGTACAACTTCTCTCTGTAAATCTCTTTCTGAACCGGAGCTTCGACTTGCGCCATTTTCGTTCGGGCCCGGCGGCACTCCCTTTTCTGTGCCCTGACCGAATCATCATGTCTCCATGGCGCCTTCTGCTTATTTTTTAACAATTTTAGCCTTCATAGGGGCAATGGTGTGGAGAACATTCAAAACACTAGATGTAACAGAGTTCAACAAATCATTTACATTAGAACATGAGACATTTTCAAAGTTAATCATTTCCATAAAAACAGTTTTCCTGTGCTCTCATTTATGTGTCTCCTCCGGACAACTGCAGGACCAGCTGGTGGTTTGGGAAAAACAGACAGGTCAAAGAAGACACAGAAATGATCAGACAGAGCAACATCGACCACATTGACGTTTGAAATATTAACCCCTTTTGTAATTAGAAGATCTAGAGTGTGCCCTCTGCTGTGGGTGGGGCCACTCACGCGCTGAGTAAGACCGAAATTTTCAAGGACAGCATGAAGCTCTTTAGCGTTTCTGTCACAAAAATTTATCAAACATGAACATTGAAAGTCACCTGTTATAACCAAACCATTCAAAGTCTGTGCATACGACTGAAAGCATCTCAGTAAAATCAATAAACTTTTGCAGTGCTGAGGAGGCTTGTATAAAACAATGAAGAGAATGGGATGGAGACTGTTTTAGCTCAATTTTAAAGGCTACGTACTCAAATGTTGAAAACACCCCAAAGGACAACCTGTGGGTAACTATTTCATCTCTAACAAAAGCCACACACACCTCCTCCCTTTTTGTTTGTCTCGTGTTTCAGATTCAAACATAAAGTTGGGTGCCAGCAGACTCTATTAGAACTAAATTTCCTGTGTTTTTGTCAAGCCATGTTTCAGTTAAAAACATAAAATCAAGATTATAAGAAGAAATAAATTATTAATTAAGAATGATTTGTTACATAAGGATCTGACATTTAGCCACAGCAAGTTTCAGACTAGTTTCAGTGAGACTGGGCGTTATCTTTTTACAGGGAATATGAATCAAATTTCTCAGATTGGGCAGTCTGACTCGCATTTGTTTCCCCATCTGTGTGATGTTACTACAGAAATAGCGCTAGGGGAGGCTGTTTTTACACAGGCCCCGGGTTGTTTTGATAATCCAATATGACTATAAGTCCGGCAACGCTGAGACCCAGTGCATCCTAGCTATGGGGGATACCAGGTGAAAGGCGAGGGGGGATAGGTGGGGGGCTTTTGTTGGTGTAGTGGAGAAGGTGAGCGTTTGGGACCAGGTGAAAGGCGGGTGGGTTTTGGTGGGGTGATTTTTGTCTGTATAGGAACAGTCAGGGGAGAGTTCATCATCGTTGATATCAGAACTCTTGCTAAATTAGCGTGGTGAGTGGAGCCATCTTCAAGATGGCTGGGAAGACCCCTGGGTGAGAAGAGTGGAGATGGAAGTGGGAGATGGAGATGAGAGTGGAGGAATCTGTAGTGGGAGTAGATGTTGCAGGGGGGATCCAGGGCTGCTCTGAGGGCAGGGGCGGGGATACTGCAGGCCCGCCACAGATGGGTCCAAGGCCTTTGATGAGGCCGTGCAGGAAAGAACTGAAATGACTCCTGCGCTAGCCGTGGTGAAGATTGTTGTGGAGCTGCTGCTGCAGATGAGTCCTTTGCTGGAGGTGGTGGAGGTGATCGTGGAGCAGCTGGAGTTGAATTCTTTGCTGCAGGTGGTGGAGCGGCTGCTAATAAATCCTTTGGTGGAGGCTGTGGTTGTGGTGCTGCTGATGTTGAAACATTGGCTCGGTCTCTGGCTGATGGTGCAGGAATTTTTCTCTCATTCCTCTCTTCTCTAACTATAACTGGGCTCAGGACCCTGTCCAGGCCCAGCCTGTCCAGGCCCAGTCCAATGCCGTGAGCGTGGAGCAGGTTCTCTGTCAGCACCCTCACTCCACCTCTACAGAGGTGTGGGCCATTTCTCTTAAACAGGTCCTCTCGTTTCCAGAATAGATAGAAGTTCTCAATATAGTTTAATCCTCTAGGTGCACACTCTTTAGACAGCCATGTGTTCAGCTGAAGCAGCCGGCTAAACTTGTTTATCTTCCTGTCAATGTTTGGAAGAGGTCCACTTATGAATGTTTTTATTTCCATTTTATCAAGCTCGTCGAATAACTCCAAGAAGTCTCTTTTCAAAACTTCAGTCTCTTCGCGTCGTGTGTCCACTGCCGCCCACGTGCACAATCAGCTGTTTAAACTCTTTTATGTGTGGCCAAAACATTAGAAATACGTGACGTAATCTCAGTGACTGTGGCGCTGGGAAAAGAATGTGTTTTAATTTTTTCATGCATCACGTGACTTTATCGCACCATCCCAATCAAGACGACCTTGACGTTAGGCACAGATTCTCTCTCTGTCTCTGTCTTCCTTTTTCGCCACGTCATTTCTTTTCCCTTTGTTCATTTACTTCAGTCTTTGAAAGTGGTAAAAATCTGTTTGTACGCTGTATTTCAGGTGGCGTCACATTATCTTTGTATTGCTTAGGCTTCGCACTGTTTTCCTGGTCTTTAGAGAGTTTTGGAAACGAAACAGAGTCACTCCGGTTTAAATTGAAAGTTGCTGTTTTTCTTGTAAAAAATGTGGACTTCTTACCACTGGATGACACTGGGATTGTATCGTGCAGTCCTTTTTCAGATTCCAAAGCAAATATCCGTGCTTGTAGCTCATGAATTTCTTGTTGAAATTTCCAACAGCGTTTACAGGAGTTTGTTTCTTCTCTCACGGACATGTCGCTGGTTCGTCTGATTTGTTGATTAAAACTGTAAAAATGTTTTTAAAATCCTTGGTTGACTGCAGGTGGAGTCAGGCAAATGTTGTATATATTTGTATATTTTACATTGTGGTATTTATTTTACATTGAGGCATGAGGCGGGGCCCGGCCGGGTGCAACCCGAACGAGTGACGTGGGGCCGTCTTCCCGTGGACCCACCACCTGCAGGAGGATCCGTAAGGGGCTGGTGCGGAGGGATCTGGGTGGCAGTCGACGGCGGGGGCCTCGACGACCGGATCCCCGGACACAGAGACTAACTCTGGGGACATGGAACGTCACCTCGCTGGGGGGGAAAGAGCCTGAGCTTGTGCGGGAGGTTGAACGGTTCCGACTAGATATAGTCGGCCTCACCTCCACGCACAGTTTGGGCACTGGAACCCATCTTCTTGAGAGGGGCTGGACGCTCCACTTCTCTGGTGTTGCCTGCGGGGAGAGGCGGCGGGCTGGCGTGGGCTTGCTCATTGCCCCACAGCTCAGCCGCCATGTGTTGGAGTTTACCCCAGTGAACGAGAGGGTCGCGTCCCTACGCCTTCGGGTTGGGGACAGGTCTCTCACTGTGGTGTCGGCCTACGGGCCGAACAACGGTGCTGAGTACCCGGCCTTCTTGGAGTCCCTGGGAGGGGTACTGGACAGTGCACCGACCGGGGACTCCGTTGTTCTACTGGGGGACTTCAACGCCCACGTGGGCAACGACAGTGACACCTGGAGAGGGGTGATTGGGAAGAACGGCCCCCCCGATCTAAACCCCGAGCGGTGTTCAGTTATTGGACTTCTGTGCTAGTCACGGACTGTCCATAACGAACACCATGTTCAAGCACGAGGGTGTCCACCAGTGCACGTGGCACCAGGACACCCGGAGGTCAATGATCGACTTTGTTGTCGTGTCATCTGACCTCGGCCGCGTGTCTTGGACACTCGGGTGAAGAGAGGGGCGGAGCTGTCAACCGACCACCACCTGGTGGTGAGTTGGATCCGCTGGCGGCGGAGGAAGCCGGACAGACTTGGCAGGCCCAAGCGTATAGTGAGGGTCTGTTGGGAACGTCTTGCGGAGCTCGCTGTCAGCAGGGTCTTCAATTCGCACCTCCGGGAGAGCTTCTCCCAAATCCCGGGGGAGGCTGGGGACATTGAGTCCGAGTGGACCATGTTCTCGACTCTCGACCTCCATTGTCAATGCGGCTGCTCGGAGCTGTGGTCGCAAGGTCTCAGGTGCCTGTCGCGGCGGCAACCCCGAACCCGGTGGTGGACACCGGAAGTAAGGGATGCCGTCAGGCGGAAGAAGGAGGCCTATCAGGCCTCTTTGGCTTGTGGGACTCCTGAGGCCGTTGACGGGTATCGGCGGGCCAGGCGTGCCGCAGCTCGTGCTGTCGCAGAGGCAAAAACCCGGGTCTGGGAGGAGTTCGGGGAGGCCCTGGAGGAGGACTATCGGTCGGCCCCAAAGAAATTCTGGCAAACCGTCCGGCGCCTCAGGAGGGGGAAGCAGTGTTCCACCAACACCGTTTACGGTGCGGGTGGGGACCTGCTGACCTCGACTGGGGATGTCGTCGGACGGTGGAAGGAGTACTTTGAGGGCCTCCTAAATCCCACTGTCACGTCTTCCGAAGAGGAAGTAGAGACTGAGGACTCGGAGGTTGACTCATCTATCACCCAAGCCGAAGTCACTGAGGTTGTTGGCAAACTCCTCGGTGGCAGAGCTCCTGGGGTGGATGAGATACGCCCCGAGTACCTAAAGTCTCTGGATGTTGCAGGACTGTCTTGGTTGACACGCCTCTGCAACATCGCGTGGCGGTCGGGGACGGTGCCTCTGGACTGGCAGACCGGGGTGGTGGTCCCTCTGTTCAAGAAGGGGGACCGGAGGGTGTGCTCCAACTATAGAGGGATCACACTTCTCAGCCTCCCTGGTAAGGTCTATTCCAGGGTACTGGAGAGGAGAATCCGACCGATAGTCGAACCTCGGATTCAGGAGGAGCAGAGTGGTTTTCGTCCTGGTCGTGGAACACTGGACCAGCTCTATACTCTCCATCGGGTGCTCGAGGGTTCATGGGAGTTTGCCCAACCAGTCCACATGTGCTTTGTGGATCTGGAGAAGGCTTTCGACCGTGTCCCACGGGGTGCCCTTTGGGGGGTGCTGCGGGAGTACGGGGTCCGGGGCCCTTTGCTCAGGGCTGTCCGGTCCCTGTATGACCGGAGCAGGAGCTGTGTTCGCATTGCCGGCAGTAAGTCAGACCTGTTCCCAGTGCGTGTTGGACTCCGCCAGGGCTGCCCTTTGTCACCGGTTCTGTTCATTGTTTTTATGGACAGAATTTCTAGGCGCAGTCAGGGGTCGGAGGGGGTCCGGTTTGGGGACCACAGGATCTCATCTCTGCTGTTTGCAGATGATGTTGTCCTGATGGCTCCATCAAACCTGGACCTGCAACATGCACTGGGACGGTTTGCAGCCGAGTGTGAAGCAGCTGGGATGAGAATCAGCACCTCCAAATCTGAGGCCATGGTTCTCGACCGGAAAAAGGTGGCTTGCCCTCTCCAGGTGGGTGGGGAGTCCTTGCCCAAAGTGGAGGAGTTCAAGTATCTCGGGGTCTTGTTCACGAGTGAGGGAAGGATGGAGCGTGAGATTGACAGGCGGATCGGTGCAGCGTCTGCAGTGATGCGGTCGTTGCATCGGACCGTTGTGGTAAAGAAGGAGCTGAGTCGAAAGACAAAGCTCTCGATTTACCGGTCAATCTACGTTCCTACCTCACCTATGGTCATGAGCTTTGGGTAGTGACCGAAAGGGCAAGATCGCGGATACAAGCGGTCGAAATGAGTTTCCTCCGCAGGGTGGCTGGGCGCTCCCTTAGAGATAGGGTGAGGAGCTCAGTCACGCGGGAGGAGCTCGGAGTAGAGCCGCTGCTCCTCCACGTCGAGAGGAGCCAGCTGAGGTGGCTAGGGCATCTGTTCCGGATGCCTCCTGGACGCCTCCCTAGGGAGGTGTTTCGGGCATGTCCCACCGGGAGGAGGCCCCGGGGAAGACCCAGGACACGCTGGAGGGACTATGTCTCTCGGCTGGCCTGGGAACGCCTCGGGATCCCCCCGGAGGAGTTGGAGGAAGTGTCTGGGGATAAGGAAGTCTGGGAGTCCCTGCTTAGACTGCTGCCCCCGCGACCCGGCCCCGGATAAAGCGGAAGAAGATGGATGGATGGATGGATGGCATGAGGTAAACCCGTAGCACCACAATCGATCAAACCCATTATTACATTTTAATCAGTTTGTCTCCAGCGTGATTGGCTTGGGGTCAACATGTACTTCCGTCCAATCATATCACAGATCATCAACATCCGGAGGCAAACCCGAGCGCGTGTGTACCTACACTGGCGCTGATTGGCTGATCACATGTTGAGTGAGGCGTTCCCTACGACAGCCCCGCCCCAGACGCGTGTGACTACTTTGTCAAAGAACACATCCGACTTCGGCTTTAGGCTGCTCCGGGCTACGGAATACGTCTCCTCGCCTGTTCCAACCTCCAGCCCGCTCCTGCGCCAATCTGCCGCGGACCCGCCACGTCCCCGACACCTCCCCGACACCTCCCGCCACAGGTAGGCTTTTCCTGCCCGTGTCAAAGTTTGAGGTCAGCGGCGTTAATAGGCCTGACTCTGGCTGTGGCCATGATGTGTCCGGTGTTTCGGGGTGTCGGGGTGTCTGGGGTTAGTTTAACTGGGGCTGTTGTTTGGGAGCGTGTCTTGCCTCACCTTTTAAAAACGAGCCAAACGTCGTCTGTGATAGTTCTGCCGGTGTTTTTCTGTCAGTCCCACATCTCTTTTAACGTGCTGTGGACGTGGAGGCTCTAATTTCACGATTTTTGTGGTCCTGCGTGGATTTAAAGAGGGCGGTGTGTCTCGAGTGCATCCAGCCAAAATATATCACATGATCAATTGTTAACTTGCCCGTTACTGCCAGCGATGCACGTGCAATAAACTGTTTGCATGCGAAGGAAAGACTGAACAGGCACACGGTACAATCTACTTCACACATAATAACGCAAAGAGGCTTCACCATCTATTCCATGTATCACTGAAACTGTAACACAACTCAAATCCTGTGTCAAATTCCATTGACTCACTCACACAGTAAACGTTTGTTCTTCTGAGCTCTTTGATCAAACAGAGGTGACATTCAATTGTACAAAGTTGACTTGAGTTAAACACATAAACATCCTTGTTAAAAACGAGTTTTCCCATGTGTAACGGCACACAGCCGGAATTAACAAACCTTGCTTTTATTGTCTTCCCTCAAGGTTGAAGTAATAGAATACACTTCAGGGAAGATGAAAAAATCAACTTAGTCAGACGCATGCATGTCCTGCAGGTAAACAGTGTAACACGTGATATATTTTGGCTGGATCAACTCGAGATGCACCACTCTCTAAATCCACGCAGTGCCACAAATCTTGAAATTAGAGCATCCACGTCCACAGCGCGTTAAAAGAGATGTGGGACTGACAGAAAAACACCAGCAAAACGATCACAGACGATGTTTTGCCCGTTTTTAAATCAAATAAGGCACGACACACCCCCAAATGACAGAATCAGAATCAGAAAAGGTTTATTGCCATTATCAGTGAACAAATTCAAGGGGCTAGGAACTTTGTGGGTGATTCGGTGCAACATACAACAACTAACTTTAATAAAAGCAAGATTTATAAAATAAGGCATGCGTTAAAGAAAAACAATTTAAATTTACTCTGAGATAAGAATAGACTCCGTATGTACACCAAATTTACATTTACAGACGTAGCGTAGAAAGTGACTACGACAGAGTATAAGGGTCAACCCAAATGTTTTAAATTGCGGGGCACTACGAGAATAAACTTGTAAATGAACGAGAATAAACCTTTTAAATGAACGAGAATAAACTTGTAAATTAACGAGAATAAACTTGTAAATGAATGAGAATAATTGAAACACTGAATGAAGCCAACCGGTGGTACCTTTCTTAGTTATGGAGAATATCGAGCATTTTGTGCGGGTATACTTTCAACTAGGGTTTGTGCACGGTGAAATACTGTGCCTTCTGGCACACCATCACCACGATATCATCAGGGACTTTGAAGCGACATTGCAGCCGTTTGGGTTTGTTTCATTGGAAGAACAAAACAGGTTTAGAAGAAATCGCTTCTTTTGTGGAGGAGGAACTGACTGGAAGTGGTCGGCTGCAGGGCTATCGGTGGTTACTCCATAGAGCTATCCAGAGAAGGTTTGTTGTATCACAAGAAACTGTTCGGATTTTACTCGGAATTTTGGATCCAGTTGGAGTAAATTTGCGAAGATGGCGCAGACGGTACAGTGTAAGGGGGCCAAACGCAATGTGGCATTTGGATTCATATGATAAACTGAAGCCGTACGGCATTGCTATAAATGGCTGTATGGATGGCTTCAGCCGTCACATTATGTGGATGGAGGCCTACGTTACCAACAGCAATCCAAAGGTAATTGCGGATTTTTATATCAACACAGCGACTCGCATTGAAGGGTGTCCGCAGGGACTCCGGGCAGATCCAGGTACAGAAAATGCACATGTTCGAGACATGCAACGGTTCCTGCGAAGAATTCACACCAACGCATATGCTGGAGATCAAAGCTTCATCTATGGATGCAGCACCGCCAATCAACGAATGGAGTCTTGGTGGGGAATCCTGCGTAAACAATGCATTCAGTTTTGGATGGACATCTTTCAAACTCTAAAAGAACATGGACATTTCACTGGTGATTTGTGGACAAAAACTTGGCCCAGTTTTCTTTCCTCAACATCATACAGGTAGGCAATTTTCAGTGTTGGCTATAGCTTTTAAAAGTAACTTGTTACTCCCCTGGGACACGCGTTTATAGCACGCAGGGTTCTTCGGGATCTACTCGTGGCATATTGCAGCTATTGGCGATGGTGTGTGTGCGCTTCTGCAGATGCCAAACGGACACCACTATCAACCAAGCAGTGGCTCGCTTTTCCAGACCCAGAGAGGTCACTTGGAGATTACTTTTACATTCACATGGTATCAAGTTGGCTGTTGGAGGGGGTTTGCCACTGCGTAAAATCTCCAAGTAAGTACACATGCACAAATATGCGCCTTTTGCTTTAGTTTCTTTCTTTTTTTTCTCTCCACTTTTTAAAGGGGAATTTGGACTAAAACGTAAAAACAAATTCATTTTATTTATACAGGGAAAACCCAATGTGAAAAGTTCTCTTTTTCATGGTCCCTGTTCAAACACAACACAAAATAAACAACTAACACTGGACACTAAAACACAAATAAACATTCAATAAAATTAACCAATACATAAAAAAACATTTATACATACAATATGAGATCAAATGATATAAAACAAGTGCATCGGCACTGCGGGTGGTCCTTGACCAGTGCTTTAAAATCATTCAAAAGGCATAAAATGATTTAATTTAAAAAGTCTGTGTGTTTTGTTCCACAGGAGGGAGCAAAGTGTCTGAAAGCCTTTTTCCTGTCTCTGTGTTAAAACGATGGGATTGTAAGATCAAAATGTCCTGAGACCTCAAACTGTGAATACCTGATCTGATGTGCAATAAACTGGATCAATAATCAGGCAAAATGACAACGAGAGCTTTAGACAAGCAAAAAAAGGCAGAGCTGTCTCTTCACATCCAATGAGTGTCATTCTACTTTAGAATATAATTCACAGTGGTGAGTTCTGTGTCCTTCTCCTGTAATGAACCTTAGAGCTGAACCTTGGAGCTGAACCTTGAGCTGGACCTTAGAGCTGGACCTTAGAGCTGGACCTTAGAGCTGGACCTTAGAGCTGGCGGACCTTAGAGCTGGACCTTAGAGCTGGACCTTAGAGCTGGACCTTAGAGCTGAACCTTAGAGCTGGACCTTAGAGCTGAGCCTTAGAGCTGAGCCTTAGAGCTGAGCCTTAGAGCTGGACCTTAGAGCTGGGCCTTAGAGCTGGGCCTTAGAGCTGAGCCTTAGAGCTGGACCTTAGAGCTGGACCTTAGAGCTGGGCCTTAGAGCTGGGCCTTAGAGCTGGGCCTTAGAGCTGAAACTTAGAGCTGAACCTTAGAGCTGAACCTTAGAGCTGAGCCTTAGAGCTGAGCCTTAGAGCTGAGCCTTAGAGCTGAGCCTTAGAGCTGGCCTTAGAGCTGAGCTTAGAGCTGGACCTTAGAGCTGGACCTTAGAGCTGAGCCTTAGAGCTGGGCCTTAGAGCTGAGCCTTAGAGCTGGCCTTAGAGCTGGACCTTAGAGCTGACCTTAGAGCTGGGCCTTAGAGCTGGGCCTTAGAGCTGGGCCTTAGAGCTGGACCTTAGAGCTGAACCTTAGAGCTTTAGAGCTGGGCCTTAGAGCTGGGCCTTAGAGCTGGACCTTAGAGCTGACTTAGAGTTGAGCGATAAAACCGAGTTCAGAGGTTCTAACACTGTTGCTGTAGAATCATAGATATAATGTCCCATAATCTAGAACTGGGACAAATGCAGCCTGGATGAACTGTTTTCTACAATTCAGAGGAAAACATTCTTTATTTCTAAAGAAGAATGACGATCTGGCTTTAAGATGATTTGTCAGCTCTTGTACGTGTTTGTTGAAGGAGAGTTTCTCATCCATCCAGATAAGTATTTGTAATGGGGTACTTGTTCAATCATATTACCCTCAAGAGTGAGAATAGATATATTTTTTGGGTCAATAGTGTGTCTTTTGGGAACAGCATACATTTTGTTTTATTTGAATTCATGAACCATTTTAAATGAACACAGTTGTGTTGGATGGAGTGAAAATCCTCTTGAATATTTTGAATCACTTTGGCACAAGAAGGTGAATAAGGACACAGAATTGCATCATCTGCATACAAGTGGATGCCACTGTGTTTTAGATTATGCCCAATTGAGTCTATATAAATTGTAAATAACAGTGGTCCAAGGACAGAGCCTTGAGGAACACCTTTATTAAGGTAAGAAAATTCAGATTGAAATCCATCAGCAGAAACAGCTTGAGCTCTATTTGTGAGGTCATCGGCAAAGTATTTTTTAGAATGGGTATCAAACCCAACAGCATCCAGACGCTCCAAGAGAATACAATGATCTACTGACTCAAAGGCCTTTTGATAAATCAACAAAAACAGCAGTACATTCTTCATGGCTGTCCAATGACAGAGCAATATCATTTATAACTTTGGTAGCAGCTGTGATAGCGCGCTATGTCCTGGTCTAAAACCAGACTGGTAGCTTTGTAAAATGGAATATTTGGTTAAGAACGCACGCACCTGGTTACTTATGAGCTTCTCTACGAGTTTTGCTCGGCAGGATAGTACAGAACCATACATGTATTTTTATCCCACACCAATTGCTATTTTTAGGTTTTAGTTTTAAGTGGCATGGTCTACTGTCAAATTTGAATTAACACATTGTTATTTAAGCATGTCTCATTATTTCATTTCGGATGAATTGGATGGAACCTGGAACTCACACAGCATAATGATAAGACCTGGCTTTGAGATGTTTGGAGGAAGATCAGTTCTCATGTACATCATGCCACAACTTCATGGGGGTGAGGAGAGGTTGCAGCCAGTCATACCAGAAGAGATAGAGATACAGTATGCAAAGACGAGTGCACACCTAAAGGACAGTACCCATGGGATCCAACTGTCTTTGAACTCTGTACTGTCCTCATGGCTGAAAATGGTTGGGATGCTCCAGTAGACGGGTCTACATCTGCAGAACTATACATCAATTTAAGAAATGAAATACTTAACAATATTTGAACTGTTGGACTTACTGCTTGTATTCAGTATAGGACAAGTGCACAAGGTGTTATCAAGTGTGTATTTTGAAGCAAGTAAAGAGACCAACTTTTTGTTTTTTCAACTTTGAATTTATTGCTCAATGTTTATGGACAGTGCAAACTGCTGTTTCTAATGTGTATCTTTGAACAGATACAAGTGTGGCAGTCAACCAGTGGCAATGCAAAGACCCTTGGTGTAACGGTTTGAATGAAATGTAAAAAAAAAAAAAAAAAAAATGTATTTCCATTGTTATATTAAAAAAAACAACAACATTTAAGTAGCCCATAATTGTAAATAAGGCCTATAATACAGCCAACTGAACAGTGAAATAATAACAGAGCCATATGTAAACAATATCCATTACTCACTGCGGAAGTCTGGGAAGCTGTCAGGCAAATGCAAACGGGATGCACAGGTACGCCCGACTGGTCTGCGGGTTAATGCAGTTTGACAACAAACTCTACCTTAATAAAACGACGTACCAGCAAGTCAGATCCAGTACAAAAAAATGTCTCTAGTCTTTCTTCATTAAGTTCCTTCACTCACTATTTTTTTTTAAGTATTGCACTACGTCTGCTTCTTTTGGTTGTGTGTCATTGTGTTTGGAAAAGTTAACTTTTCTGCTGCTCTTTTTGTAGTAGGCTTCAGGGTCCAGTGCTTGCATATGTGGCTGTGAAACTTCCCACCAACCGTCAATGACAAACTTTGGCTTTTGGATCATTTTTTGTGTGCTAATTCAAGCAATATTTCAGGTAGGGTTTTAGGGCTGATTTTCTTGCGACATTCGTAGTTGGCAAGAAGATCTATGATCTCATCAGCTTCAACGGAATCAAAGTTAGTAAGTGCTTTGCTGATTACATCTTGTTCATGGGAGCTGAAAAGCCGGAGCAAACTTGTCTTTAGCTCACTGAAAATCTTCTCGAAAAGCATTTTATCAAGAAAAGGGGGCAAGTTTACGAGGCAGGTACCTACAATCTTGAAACCCCTTCACAAAGATCCTACCAATTGCCTTCCATGTTACTTCAGTAAAGTAATGTCTAAGAAAAGGCCCTTTTATACGTGGTTCTCAGGGTGCACCGTTCATAAAACTCTCCCCAGAGGCTAGTGTAGACATCTTTGAGTAAACCTGTACCACTACCCTTCTCCAGCGACTTGTCTGGAAGAATACGCTTAATTTTGATAGTTTTGCTAAGCATATCATCGACTGAAAAAGCCCTTGTCATGTCACTGAAGCCGTTTGCCTGGTTTAACACCACAGTTATCTCTGGTATGATGCCTTGTGGACTGAGTGGTGGTTTGTATCAGGCTGGTAAATGACTGTGTCACTGAGAGAATCCTCATTGTCCGTTTGGTCTGGGCCAAATGTCATCTCCAGGTCAGAGTTGTTTGCATTTAAAAGAGAAAGAGTCTCAGAATAATCTGAACTATTCAGAGGGAAAGAATCATCAACAACAAATGTAGAAACAGCACTGTTTTGTGTATTGGCTGACCCTGCACTCATATCCTCTGAGAGAACAGAAAGCTCTGGAAGCATCTCAGGTGATTGTTGTTGTGGGCTATTGATATAGGTTGTGCCTTCATTGGGTTGCCATTCCTCTTCCTCGAAGGTTGTATCATCTGTGTCATCATCCACAATCACTGTTTTGACTTTGGTTGTCAAATAAAACCTCGATATTGGCAGGTTCGCAGTGTTGAAGATGTCCTCCACAGACATGTGGCAAGGAGTTTTGTTTAAAATCCCAAACATCAAAATCAAAATCGCTCTCAATGCCTGAATTAGATTGCCCTTGTGGGAAAAACAGAGCTTTTCCGTATTCTAGAATGTCATTAAATCCTGCCTTGGTGCTGATTGAAAGCTTTCTTGTTCCTCCTCCTTGTTTAGCTCTGACTTGCATTGTTATTTTGTTTTCAGTGTGGATCCAGCCTATTTCAATTATTCGCTTAGACTGTTTGGATCTTTTTTTTATTACGTTAGAGTATTACTCAGGTTTTGTGATTTCTGTCTTGTCTTTGTGATTTTAATGATTTTTTTTCCTGTTGTGTGAAGCACTGAATTGCCTTGTGTACGAATTGTGCTTGCTCTTCTTCACCATTATGAGTTTGTGTCTCCCGTAGTTTCTCAAAAAGTCCTCGTTTTGTTTTGCTGAGTGTGGATGAGATTTACAAAAATGAATCAGAGCAATTCTGTCTCCATAGGATGGCAGGTGGTTCTCCAAATCTGCATCTTCCATCAGCAAAATGACTTCTCTGTCAATCTGAAAGCAGTGTAAAAGAATGAAAGAGTTAAGAAAATACGTTGACATCAGTTCAAGTGAGTGGTGCAACAATGGTGGCAATTATTGTTTTGTAATTAGACAGATGATGCTCAAGTTTATGTAGTCTAATGGCTGACATAATAGGCAATATACAGGCAGAAAAGTAACCTTATGGTCTTGAATCCATGTGATGGCTTCCTCTGAAATGTGACGCCCCCTTAAGAATGCCACAATTTCAGACATTGAGTCAGTCATCACGCATGGACCTGGAACAGACAAGGAAAATGGCTGAGTAATTATCTGACCATTCAACAGCTTTTAGTGATAAAACCCTAGTCAACACATAAAAAACATACCAACAGACTATCAAGCAATGCACATCAAAAGTATGTCCTCCTCCAACACTGGGAATGACCTTCTGAATGAATCCACAACTGTAAGCACAACACAGATCAACACAGTTACTAGGTCCACTAGCTTACAAGTGTTATTAAAGTTGGCACAGGTTTATCTCGCCTATAAGAATATATGTGGCAAGTTGTGGAGGGCGGGGTTACGGGTCGTGGCTACCACTGCTGTGTGATGGGTTTTAATGGCACTTACAATTACCACATTGAAATTTTGAGGGCATCTTAACAAGAGTGGCCTCCTGCCTGAGGGGAGTGGATCAAATAGACCATGTCAAGGGTGAGAAGGGTCAGCTCTGATCCCACCTGCTCGTCCCAGAGCCCTGGAGACGTACAGGTCCTGCAGAGATGGAAGTCTGCAGCTGATCACCTTCTCAGCAGAACGCACAATGCGCTGTAGTCTCTGTTTGTCCCTGGCTGTGGCTCCAGCAGAGGCGCTGTAGTCTCTGTTTGTCCCTGGCTGTGGCTCCAGCAGAGGGCGCTGTAGTCTCTGTTTGTCCCTGGCTGTGGCTCCAGCGTACCACACGGTGATGGAGGAGGTGAGGATGGACTCAATGATGGCCGTGTAGAACTGCACCATCATCTGCACTGGCAGCTTGGCTTTCCTCAGCTGCCAGTTAATCTATCTTGAGACAATCTGAAACACTGGCATTTTAAAAGTCTGTAAACAACGACTGATCAGAGCCAACTTGAGGAACATAATGTGATTATCCGCGGAATATCACAAAATATGACATATCCAGTCGGTTTTGTCAACGTAAAAGCCCTCGGGTACATGCGAGTGAGGTGTACTGCAGGAGGGCTCAAAGGAGAGGTATTATAAGAGAACTAACATAATGTAACTTGTCATAATCATATTTATCAATAATTGAATCAAATGGAGAATTCAAAGTTCTGCCTCTGTTTTGGGTCAGAGCCACAGAGCCTTCAGACCAAATCTAAAGTGTGTTTTAGTTTCACACAACTGGGCATTTGACTCGGTGTCACTGGAAAATCTCCTTTCACTCCACTAATATGTGAACATGATGAAAATGAATTGTGTGACGTTTTGTTTCATAACTGTGTGACTTTGGCCTCTTCTGCGCTGCCTTAATCTGATCACTTGAAAGTTCGACTTCAGATGTTCAAAAAGTGTCACAAAGTTATTCCAAAAAGTACAATTCAGTGAAAATGTACTTCCCCTTTGGAAATCAGAACGTTTTTTAAACACATTTACTACTGGATTTAATACACGTTTTTATGTAAAAGAAAAAAAAAAAAAAAATGTATATATCATTTTTTTTCCTTTACATAGGTCAGTTTGTTTTCGGCATGTTTTGATGCTGTTTGCCTCCAGTCGTCTCCATCCTGGATGACGGAGCAGTTAAAGGGTTAGTGGAGCTCACACTGCTGTAAAAGCATCTCTCTCGTACTTGGTGTCAGGTTTCCTTGTAGTGTGTGTTTTCCAATCAGAGAGGTCGTGTAAAGACCGACTTGACTTTACTGCTGTTTCTCTTTGGATTATTTAAAATTGTTTCATGTCGTCATTTCCCCCCTTATTTGATCACATTTCATCTTTCAAAGCCTGAGCTAAAATTGTATTCATTGCACAGCCTCAAGGACGGAGGGGCGGGGCAGGTCTCGGGGCGTCGGGGCGGCGGGGCAGGTGTCGGGGCGGCGGGGCAGGTGTCGGGGCGCGGGGCGGTGTCGGGGCGGCGGGGCAGGTGTCGGGGCGGCGGGGCTGCTGTCACGGCGGCGGGCTGCTGTCACGGCGGCGGGGCTGCTGTCACGGCGGCGGGGCTGCTGTCACGACGGCGGCGGGGCTGCTGTCACGGGGCGGCGGGGCAGTGTCGGGGCGGCGGGGCAGGTGTCGGGGCGGCGGGGCAGGTGTCGGGGCGGCGGGGAGGGTGTCGGGGCGGCGGGGCAGGTGTCGGGGCGGCGGGCGGGGGGCGGCGGGGCAGGTGCTGTCTGCTGTCGGGGCGGCGGGGCTGCTGTCGGGCGCGGCCTGGCGGGGCTGTTGTCGGGCGGCGGGGCAGACGTTTGATTAATTTTCTCCACTTAAAGATTTCTATTTCTTGTCAGATTCACCATGAATTTCCTCCTGGAGACTCTGCGGGTGTTGCTGCTGTCGCTTTGGTTTAACATTGAGTCGTTCATCCTCCTGTTCATCCCACGGAGGAAGAAGAGTATCACGGGCGAGGTGGTGTTGATCACCGGGTCAGGCAGTGGTATTGGGCGCCTGATGGCCCGGGAGTTTGCTACCTACCAGACCGTACTGGTACTGTGGGACATCAACCAGGACGGCCTGAAAGGGAGACGGCCACCCTGGCCCGTGAGAGCGGCGCGGCCCGAGTCTACTCGTACGTCTGTGACTGCAGCAGCAAGAACGAAGTGTACAAGGTCGCTGACCAGGTAATGTGAACTACTGAGTAGGGCCCGACCCATATGGATTTTGGAGGGCAGATATGAGGCCGATACATAAGGAAGTTGGAGGTGCCGATATAGCTGCCAATTTATTTATGTTTATGTCTTTCAGGGACAGTGCATATTAACAAACATTTCATGCAGATATGCCAGAATTAGCCAGAGGGCAATTTTTTTTATTTCATTTCAATGTTTGTATTGTTTTAATTGAACATATAAAAATGGAGAAAAACACGACCAAAGAGAGCAGATACAAAATTAAAGCAGCAGACATCCAACAAATGAATGAATGAAGAAATAATTGAAGAAATAATATAATAGCCTAGTGAACCCTAAAAGAACGAAGACATCCCATTTAGTCCACAGTCCACAGTTTTAAGTTGAGTCCAAATGTAATTTGGACTCAACTTAAAACAGGACAATCCCAAAACACATGATAGTGGTTTGCCTCCTGCTGCCACATCCTCTCCAACAGTCTGCATTTCCCTGTGAGTAATGGGCACTTTTATTTCCCACACTGTTATTTCATTTTATATCATCTTCTTTATCGTCTGGAATTTTTGAAAAAAGTTTTTTATAAAAGGATTCAAATGCTGATTGAATTTGGTCTTGTTTGGTTTACATCACTTTGCCGGTCCATTGAACCTCCAAAGTGTGTTTTTTCGTCACCAGAAGAGTCGCGGGGAAAGAGAATCCATGTCTCAGTTTTCTCTTCCTGAGCTCCTCACAGATGTGGTGGAACTTTTGCCGTTGTTGATGAACCTCGTATGGAATATCTGGAGCGAAGAAGGTCTCCTTTAACCCTTGCAGCCTTCAGGACGCGTTCCTTCACACACGGTCGTTGAGAAACCTCATAATCAGGCCTCGTGGTTTATCAGCTGCTGGTCTTGCTTTGCCCAGGCGAGGTGCTCTTTCGATTGTGATGGGAGGGACTTCAACTCCTGAGTTAAGGAGCTCTGGTATGATCTTCTCCAAGAAGCCCTCAGTGTCCTTTCCCTCCTCTCCCTCTTCAACGCCCACAAGTCTCAAGTTAGGACGACAGGATCTGGACTCCAAATCCAGGAGCTTATTCTTCATGCTACTGTTCTCCGACTGTAGCGTCCGTCACCCTGGCCCCCAGCGCCTCCATCTCGGCCCTTACTGTCTGCAGATCGTCAGTATTGTCTGAAACATGCTGCTTGAACCTCCTCAATGCGTGTTCCGGTTATTCCATCTGCTTTCAATTTAGCGGTCACTGCCTCTGACACTGCCGGAGCTATGGTAGCTAACAACTCGGCTCTCAGAGACTCCATGGCACGCTGCACTTCGGACATCTTGAGCCACAGCCGATGACCAATTACGTTCTCTCCCCTTTCGACGCAAAGAAGTCGCGTAAGTCTCCATCTGGGCCGGCGGGGAGGGAGCGCGGCTCCCAGGTTTGTTTTTAGCCGCGCTAGCTTCGTTAGCCACGCTAGCCTCATTAGCTTGTGATGCGGGCTGTTCTCCGACGGAGCCGTGGGCCATCAGGTTAGTCTATTTTGGTCCTTTGGTGCTACCAGACTTGTGTCTTCCTTGTTTACTCATCTCTCGTACTTGTTCCTTGGGATTAGGTGGGTCAAACTATGATTTTAAAACCACAATTTGCAGCAGCGGAGTGAGTCGTGTCCACTTACAAGGTAGGTTTTTAGGATTTAAACTGCTCTAGTGTATCAGCAGCTCTGACATGCAGAGGCTGTTCCAGAGCCTGGGCCACACCACAGAGAAAGCTCGGTCCCCTCTGCTTCTTAGCTTTCACCTGGGCACATTCAGGAGGAGCTGAGAGGAGGACCGCACTAACGGTAAGCGTTTAAGAGAGGTCAGATCGAGACCATTATAAAGAGTTGCAGTATTCTAGGCGTGATGTAATGAATAAGTGAATCACTCTTTCAAGGTCCTTGGCAGGTAAGTACGGTTTAACTTTAGCCAGAAACCTAAGCTTTGACCACTGCACCGACTTGTTTGTCCAGCTTGAGAGAAGAATCCATCAGCACAACAAGATTTCTTACAAATGGAAGATTAAAAGAAGACAGAGGACCAAGAACACTGTCCACCCCTCTTAATACATCTGAATCACCAAAAACAACTCTTTCAGTTTTCTTGTGTAATTTTCGGTGTAATTGCTTTGTTCATATAGGAAATGAAAAAACAATTTAGCAGCAGGTACACAGATTAAATGTTACAAACAAGCATACGTTATAGTCATGTGCTCATGTGCTTGTACTTTGTGTGTTTCAGGTGAAGCGTGAGGTGGGAGATGTCACTATTCTAGTGAATAATGCAGGCATTGTCACAGGGAAGAAGTTCATGGATGCCCCAGACTCTTTGATCGAAAAGACAATGGAAGTGAACACTATGGCTCACTTCTGGTAAGTGTCTGTGGATGTTCTGTGGACTAAAGCATGCTTGTGTTTACTTTTGTATTTGTTCCATGTTTTGGTTTGAATGTTATTTTGCACACTAACAGATGTATAAGGCATTTCTTCCTGCAATGATTGCTAACAACCATGGACACCTGGTTAGCATAACCAGCTCAGCGGGGTCTTATTGGAATCAATGGATTGGCAGGTTTGTGACCATTTTTGTTTTATCTCTAAGAAGCTCAGTAGGCGTGGGCAGATCCAAACGCTCCTCCCCTTTAACTTAATGTGGTGTTGAAGTCGGCACAATAAGCCTCACCTATGCTGCTTGCATGCTTTGTAGCCCTGTTAAATAAACGAAGAGGGACAGAGAGGGGTGCCAGGCTTTTTAGTAATTGAATGATGTAAATTTGCAATTAAATCAACCAAATTCACATTGTGTCTTAATAAAAATATTTTAACTATATACAGTGAAGAAAACTATTTTTTTTTCCATTTTTCTGATGTTCGTCACGATGTCAGTCCAATCCCCGATTGTTGGTGATCTTTTTCTTTTTTTGGGGGATCCTTGCGCCCCCTTGTCCCGCAAGGTGTGAAGTTCCTGAGAGTGCCTGCGCCTTGGCCCTGAATAACAGTCATTTGGATCCGACCAGGAACAGGGGGCCGGCGGCGGAACTGGAGACGATACTCTTGGGACAGCGTGGCCACAACCCAAGTATCCTGGGAGTGAGCCGTCCAGTATTCCATCTGTCCAGGGGTAAAATGTCCCACTGCCAGCCCTGCTACCTCATCTGGAAGCCCCTCAACCCCCAGTGGGCTTGTGGGGTTGATGACCGCGAACGGACCGGGAAACACGGGATGGACGAAATCCAGGCCTTGGGGCCTGTCACAAGTCTGAGTCACAATTGTCGGGGGAGTGAAGGGGCGGTGGGGCATACCTCCGTGAAGAACTGGGGGGGGGGCAGGCTGAGCCAATCGTCGAGAACCCCGCCTATGAAGCCCTGCCAACTGCTGCTGTGGGCCGTGTGCTCCAGAGCCTCCAGGGCGGCCGGGCCAAATAGTTCCCCAGGAAGAACTGGAATACCCCTCAATGTCTTCCTACTGGCCTCAGACAGTGGAGACTGCACCAGCCACACTTGGTGGCGAGCTTGCACCAAAGTTGAGAGCAGATGCCCTAGTTCCCTTGACATAAGGGCGAAAGCCTGCAAGGAAGCATCTCATCCTGGGCTGGTCCACTGGAACTGTCTCGAGTGAAACGGACAGGCCCAACATCAGATGAGGCAAGGAGTTCCCAATACGACCCAAACGAGCTCCCATGTCGTACGCCTTACAAAGCAGGCCTTGAAAATGCCTTTGGGTCTGTCCAACAGGCATGCAGTTCCTTGATATATTCCTTCGAGGGAGGAACTAGAGCACTAGAGGGGGCTGGCTCATCCCATGGAGCGTCCAGCTTCAAGCGAGTGCCGTACATATAGCCGCTGTAACAGTATCATTGCTGTCAGCCTGAGAGCCGGCAGAGGCCAGTGAACCAGATTCAGTGATTCTGGAGCTCAGAATGTAAGACTCCAGCTGAAACTGAGTGTCTGACGCCATCACAGATTTGACATCATCATATACCTAGGCCGTATCATGTCCCTCCTGCCGTTACACCACCAACCGACTGGCATCAGTCTGGAGAGTCTGGAGAACGAACGTAGAAAACAACGGAATTATACCTCTTTTCAATCACGGCAGGTCCGACACACTTGTGCAGCCCCAGGAGGGCGAGCGAACTCGCAGCACCGACTGTACAAAACACAAGGCTAACAGGCTATAACAACAACCGTATGCATATAGGCAAGGCAAGTTTATTTGTCTGTTTTCCCAAACCACCAGCTGGTCCTGCAGTTGTTCAGAGGAGACACATAAATGACAGCACGGGAAAACTGCTTATGGAAATGATTAACTTTGAAAATGTCTCATGTTCTAATGTCAATGATTTGTTTGAACTCTGTTACATCTAGTGTTTTGAATGTTCTCGACACCATTGCCCCTATGAAGGCTAAAAATTGTTAAAAATAAGCAGAAGGCGCCATGGAGAAATGATGATTCGGTCAGGGCACAGAAAAGGGAGTGCCGCCGGGCCGAACGAAAATGGTGCAAGTCAAAGCTCCAGGTTCAAAAGGAAATTTACAGAGAGAAGTTGTACATGTACAACCTCATTTTATGTAGAACTAGGGAAGGATATTTTTCTGAAATAATTGGAAGCTGCAGTAACAACTCACGTGTCCTGTTTGCCACAGTAAACAGATGAACAAACCCTCCAGCTCAGCTGCCGTTAGAACTCATTTCCACATCCAAGTGTAATGAGTTTGCATTATTCTTTAATGACAAAGTTCAGGGCATTAAAAATGCTATAAATTCTACAATGCAAAAAATAACCCTCAAACCACCTACACACTTAGAGCTGACTCACTTTGCACCTGTAACTGACAAAACTGTCCAGGAGATCATCACCAGTCTGAGTTCATCTACATGCTGCCTCGATGTGTGACCTCCAGATTTCTAAAGTCTGTGCTGAACAGTTTTGTTAGCACCACTCACTCACATAGTTAACATGTCGCTTCAATCTGGAACATTCCCAATGTCTTTGAAAACTGCGGTCATAAAGCCTCTCCTAAAGAAGAGCAGTCTTGATGCCGCAGTACTGAGTCATTACCGGCCCATCTCTAATCTGCCATTTTGGGGCAAAGTCCTTGAAAAGGTTGTTTACCAACAGCTCACTGATTTCCTCTTAAGAACAACAACTCATTTGATGTTTTCCAGTCAGGTTTTAGACCTCATCACAGCACTGAGACTGTTGTTGTCAAGGTGACAAATGACATCCACCTGAACACTAACGCGGGCAAAGCCTCAGTCTTAATTCTGTTAGATCTGAGTGCTGCTTTTGACACTGTCGATCATGGGACCCTCTTACAGAGACTAGAGGACTGGGTGGGCATCACTGGCACTGCGCTAAACTGGTTAAAGTCCTATCTGGAAGACAGGAAGTACTTGTTTGAAATTGGTATCTGTGTCTCAGACCAGATGCCCCTGACCTGTGGGGTGCCCCAAGGGTCAATCCTGGGACCCCTTCTATTCAACCTCTACATGCTGCCCTTAGGTCAGTTGATACCACGCAGTGATGTGTCCTATCACAATGATGCAGACGACACTCAGATTTATGTTTCACTGACGGCAGGTGAATATGGACCAGTGGATTCACTCTGTCACTGCATCCAACAGATCAGTGTGTGGATGCAAAACAACTTTCTCCAGCTGAACTCAGACAAGACTGAAATCATCGTCTTTGGCCCACAGAAACAAAGAGAAAGTGTTAGCAAGTCACCTCCAGAGTCTCGCTCTAAAACCTACAAATAAGTTAGAAATCAGGGGGTAATAATGGACTCAGACTTTGAATTTTAACAGCCACGTCAGATCAATAAACATAGCCAAAATCAAAAGTATAGTGTCTAAACCAGACCTGGAGAGACTTATTCATGCGTTTGTCTCTAGTAGATTAAACTACTGTAACGGCCTGCTCACTGGTCTCTCCAAACGAGCTGAAAAACAGCTGCAGTACATCCAGATCGCTGCTGCTCAGGTCCTGACTAGAACCAGGAAGTACGATCACATTAGTCCTGTTCTCAGGTCTCTGCACTGGCTCCCTGTGGCTCAGAGAATAGACTTTAAAGCAGCTCTGCTTGCATACAAGTCTCTCTATGGCCTAGCACCAAAGTACATCTCAGACATGTTAGTGCCATATGAACCATCTCGGACTCTGAGGACCTCAGGTACCGGCCTCCTGCTGGTGCCCAGAGTCAGGACTAAACATGGGGAATCTGCATTTCAGTTTTATGCAGCTAAAATCTGGAACAGTCTTCCTGAGGATGTGAGACAGGTTCTACTCTGGCATTGTTCAAATCTAAGTTAAAAACTGTTTTGTTTGGCTGTGCATATGACTGAAATGCTTTTTTTTGCACTCTTCTCTTTTATTGTCTTGAATATTTGACGGAGCCTGAAAATGGCACTTTTAAATCACAATTTTGTGATTTCTGCCATGTTTTTTGATTTTAATGAATTTTTTTCCTGTTGTGTGAAGCACTTTGAATTGCCTTATGTACGAATTGTGCTCTACAAATAAACTTTCCTTGCCTTGCCTTGCCTACTTCCTGCGGCAGCTGAAGAAAGCCAAGCTTCCAGTGCAGATGATGGTGCAGTTCTACATGGCCATCATTGAGTCCATCCTCACCTCCTCCATCACCGTGTGGTACGCTGGAGCCACAGCCAGGGACAAACAGAGACTACAGCGCCCTCTGCTGGAGCCACAGCCAGGGACAAACAGAGACTACAGCGCCTCTGCTGGAGCCACAGCCAGGGACAAACAGAGACTACAGCGCCCTCTGCTGGAGCCACAGCCAGGGACAAAAGAGACTACAGCGCCCTCTGCTGGAGCCACAGCCAGGGACAAACAGAGACTAAGCAGGCCCTCAACTGGAGCCACAGCCAGGGACAAACAGAGACTACAGCGCCCTCAACTGGAGCCACAGCCAGGGACAAACAGAGACTACAGCGCCCTCTGCTGGAGCCACAGCCAGGGACAAACAGAGACTACAGCGCATTGTGCGTTCTGCTGAGAAGGTGATCGGCTGCAGACTTCCATCTCTGCAGGACCTGTACGTCTCCAGGGCTCTGGGACGAGCAGGTCGGATCACAGCTGACCATTCTCACCCTGGACATGGTCTATTTGAACCACTCCCCTCAGGCTGGAGGCTCGGTCCATCCGGACCAGAACCTCCCTCCACAAGAATAGTTTCTTTCCCTCTGCCGTTGGACTCATGACCACTTCTAAACACCTCCCACTTTAACTGCAACTATTCATCAATCACTGCACTGTCACTTTCTGCACTACAACTGTAAATTAAACTGTAAATTCTCGTGTACATAGTAAAGCCTATTTTTATTTTATACTATAGTCATTTTTAATTGTCTCTTAATGCATGCCCTTTGGATTGAATAAATCTTGTTTTTGTCATTTATCAGTGTTTTATGTTGCACCTTAATGCCGAGACAAGTTCCTATGTTTGTGAATTTTGTTCACTGACAATCCATTCTGATTCTGATTCTATAAAAAAAATAAAAAATTACCTTAAGTCAAAGGGTTGAAACTTTAAAAAATTTAATGTTTTGCACAGATTTCCTCAATCTGTTCCAGCCTCTTCCAATTTCCATCCCCAACCGGCTGTTTGATGAGTGGAATAAAGCAATCTCAAGATCCTTCTACCCCTCCTTGAACCGACACCTTAACGTGGTGGAGGGGTTTGAGCGCCCAAATGATCTCAGGAGCTATGTTGTCCGGGGCTTCAAGCCCCTGGTAGGGTCTCCCAAGGCAAACAGGTCCTGGGTGACGGGTCGGACAAAGATCGGTTCACAAGCCCCATATGATGAGAAAAACACCAACGCCAGTTGCGTCGCCCGGATTGGCGTTACCAGGGCCCCACCCTAGAGCCAGGCCTGGGGTGGGTGCTCGATGGCGAGTGCCTGGTGGACGGGCCCCGTGGGCCCACGGGCCCGGCCGGGTGCAACCTGAACGAGTGACGTGGGGCCGTCCTCCCGTGGACCCACCACCTGCAGGAGGATCCGTAAGGGCAGTCGACGGCAGGGGCCTTGACAACCGGATACCCGGACACAGAGACTAACTCTGGGGACATGGAACGTCACCTCGCTGGGGGGGGGGGGAAAGAGCCTGAGCTTGTGCGGGAGGTTGAACGGTTCCGACTAGATATAGTCGGCCTCACCTCCACGCACAGTTTGGGCACTGGAACCCATCCTCTTGAGAGGGGCTGGACGCTCCACTTCTCTGGTGTTGCCTGGGCGGCGGGCTGGCGTGGGCTTGCTTATTGCCCCACAGCTCAGCCGCCATGTGTTGGAGTTTACCCCAGTGAACGAGAGGGTCGCGTCCCTACGCCTTCGGGTTGGGGACAGGTCTCTCACTGTGGTGTCGGCCTACGGGCCGAACAACGGTGCTGAGTACCCGGCATTCTTGGAGTCCCTGGGAGGGGTACTGGACAGTGCACCGACCGGGGACTCCGTTGTTCTACTGGGGGACTTCAACGCCCACGTGGGCAATGACAGTGACACCTGGAGAGGGGTGATTGGGAAGAACGGCCTCCCCGATCTAAACCCGAGCGGTGTTCAGTTATTGGACTTCTGTGCTAGTCACGGATTGTCCATAACGAACACCATGTTCAAGCACAAGGTGTGTCCACCAGTGCACGTGGCACCAGGACACCCTAAGCCGGAGGTCAATGATCGACTTTGTTGTCGTGTCATCTGACCTCCGGCCGCGTGTCTTGGACACTCGGGTGAAGAGAGGGGCGGAGCTGTCAACCGATCACCACCTGGTGGTGAGTTGGATCCGCTGGCGGCGGAGGAAGCTGGACAGACTTGGCAGGTCCAAGCGTATAGTGAGGGTCTGTTGGGAACGTCTTGCGGAGCCCGCTGTCAGCAGGGACTTCAATTCGCGCCTCCGGGAGAGCTTCTCCCAAATCCCAGGGGAGGCTGGGGACATTGAGTCCGAGTGGACCAGGTTCTCGACCTCCATTGTCAATGCGGCTCCTCGGAGCTGTGGTCGCAAGGTCTCAGGTGCCTGTCGCGGCGGCAACCCCCGAACCCGGTGGTGGACACCGGAAGTAAGGGATGCCGTCAGGCGGAAGAAGGAGGCCTATCAGGCCTCTTTGGCTTGTGGGACTCCTGAGGCCGTTGAAAGGTATCGGCGGGCCAGGCGTGCCGCAGCTCGTGCTGTCGCAGAGGCAAAAACCCGGGGCTGGGAGGAGTTCGGGGAGGCCATGGAGGAGGACTATCGGTCGACCCCAAAGAAATTCTGGCAAACCGTCCAGCGCCTCAGGAGGGGAAGCAGTGTTCCACCAACACCGTTTACGGTGCGGGTGGGGACCTGCTGGGGATGTCGTCGGACGGTGGAAGGAGTACTTTGAGGACCTCCTAAATCCCACTGTCACGTCTTCCGAAGCGGAAGTAGAGACTGGGGACTCGGAAGGCTGACTCATCTATCACCCAAGCCGAAGTCACTGAGGTTGTTGGCAAACTCCTCGGTGGCAGAGCTCCGGGGGTGGATGAGATACGCCCCGAGTACCTAAAGTCTCTGGATGTTGCAGGACTGTCTTGGTTGACACGTCTCTGCAACATCGCGTGGCGGTCGGGGGCGGTGCCTCTGGACTGGCAGACCGGGGTGGTGGTCCCTCTGTTCAAGAAGGGGGACCGGAGGGTGTGTTCCAACTATAGAGGGATCACACTCCTCAGCCTCCCGGGTAAGGTCTATTCCAGGGTACTGGAGAGGAGAATCTGACCGATAGTCGAACCTCGGATTCAGGAGGAGCAGAGTGGTTTTCGTCCTGGCCGTGGAACACTGGACCAGCTCTATACTCTCCATCGGGTGCTCGAGGGTTCATGGGAGTTTGCCCAACCAGTCCACATGTGCTTTGTGGATCTGGAGAAGGCTTTCGACCTTGTCCCATGGGTTGCCCTTTGGGGGGTGCCGCGGGAGTACGGGGGTGTCCGAGGCCCTTTGCTCAGGGCTGTCCGGTCCCTGTATGACCGGAGCAGGAGCTGTGTTCGCATTGCCGGCAGTAAGTCAGACCTGTTCCCAGTGCGTGTTGGACTCCGCCAGGGCTGCCCTTTGTCACCGGTTCTGTTCATTGTTTTTATGGACAGAATTTATAGGTCTGCTGTTTGCAGATGATGATGTCTTGATAACTCCATCAAACCTGGACCTGCAACATGCACTGGGACGGTTTGCAGCCGAGTGTGAAGCAGCTGGTATGAGAATCAGCACCTCCAAATCTGAGGCCATGGTTCTCAACTGGAAAAATGTGGCTTGCCCTCTCCAGGTGGGTGGGGAGTCCTTGCCCCAAGTGGAGGGGTTCAAGTATCTCGGGGTCTTGTTCACGAGTGAGGGAAGGATGGAGCGTGAGATTGACAGGCGGATCGGTGCAGCGTCCGCAGTGATGCGGTCGCAGCATCGGACTGTTGTGGTAAAGAAGGAGCTGAGTCGAAAGACAAAGCTCTCGATTTACCGGTCAATCTACGTTCCTGCCCTCACCTACGGTCATGAGCTTTGGGTAGTGACCGAAAGGACAAGATCGCGGATACAAGCGGTCGAAATGAGTTTCCTCCGCAGGGTGGCTGGGCGCTCCCTTTAGAGATAGGGTGAGGAGCTCAGTCACACGGGAGGAGCTCGGAGTAGAGCCGCTGCTCCTCCACGTCGAGAGGCGCCAGCTGAGGTGGCTCGGGCATCTGTTCCGGATGCCTCCTGGACGCCTCCCTGGGGAGGTGTTTCGGGCATGTCCCACCGGGAGGAGGCCCCGGGAAGACCCAGGACACGCTGGAGGGACTTTGTCTCTCGGCTGGCCTGGGAACGCCTCGGGATCCCCTCGGAGGAGTTGGAGGAAGTGTCTGTGGATAAGGAAGTCTGGGAGTCCCTGCTTTGAATGCTGCCCCCGCGACCGGCCCCGGATAAAGAGGAAGAAGATGGATGGATGGAAAAAACCCTGTATCCGATTTAAAAATGAACAACTATCAAATGAAAAAGGAGGCTGGGGTTTACCTTGTTTGAAAAATTACTTTATTTCAGCTCAGATCAGAGCGTTGCTGGTGTGACCCAGAATATGAAGCTCAACGGGAAAATATTGAGATTAATGTTGTGCCGGGGGTTCCTGTACAGGCCTTACTGGCAGATGACAAACGGTTGAGTTATTTGGGGGAGTGGAGAACCCTTGGGTGAAGTCTGTTCTTACAACATGGAAGGAGCTGATCAAAACACACAAACTAAACAAAGATGTTGGTTGGTTTATGATCAGAATGTCACAGCTAACAGCACAGACTCAAGATTTAAAGTCTGGACAACAAAAGGTATAAAGGTTGTAAAGGAGAATCATCTGAAGAGCTTTGAGGAGTTGAAAGAATCCTTTGGCTTAGAGAAACAGGACTTTTAATGGTATTTACAAATAAGAGTTATTATAACCAAGAAATCAAAAAGAATTATGACCATCATAGCCCTTTGATTGAAATATTCATGAAAGCATATAAATCTGAACTTTCAAGGGGATTAATATCTAAATTATATAAAACTCCTGTCATGGACACAATCAGCATATACCTTTTGGAGTGTGCTTTTGGTGGCAGGAAAAAAGGCCATCACAAAGAAATTGATGACTCAAACATCTCCAACGATCAAGGACTGGACTAACATTGTGACGGATTTTAGACAGATGGGGGAAATTACATTCAGTCTTTTTTCTTTTTTTTCTTTTTTTTTTAAATATGCCGCCATTTTGTTTTATTTATATAAAGTTGAAATCCACTTATGTGTTCTTTTCATTTATGCTCTCTGGTCATTTAAGGTTATGTTCTATTTGTGTTTTTTACTATCTATTTGTTTATAAAGATAGATTTTAAAAATCTATATATATATGAAAAAAAAAAAAACTAACTTCACCACGATCCATCGCCCAAGGACATGGCACCGGCACTGGCACTGTGTTCTTCTCTAGAGAGCGAGAAGAAACATTTTGCTTTCTACAGTTTTTGCTTTCAGACAGTACAAGTATACAAGTAGCTGATTGGCTCATGGAGCTGTGTGGTGCGCAACATATGTGCGTTCGGACCATTGTTTATTCCTGGTGTATTCAGAGCAGTCTGTCACGAGCCTATCACGGGAAAATATGCTCCAATCCTTGGAGACGAGTCATCAAGCGCACGGTGGTGCTCATGTACTTTAGCGCTGCGTTTTTATGCACAGGCCTCGAGTTGGACCTGTTACTAAAGGACATTTCATGACCGGAAAGACAGCGCAAATATTGAAACGCAGATATGCTTGGATTACATTGGTCGGTTTGTATGTCTACAAAACAAGTGAAGCAAGAGCTGGAGCGAAGTGAGATCCCTACTGATAAGCTATAATTAACTAAACTAAAACGTGCTCTCAGCAGTTGTTTCAGATGAAGTACTTGTCTGTGCTTTACATTTGTTGAAATGAATTAGCCTATGTGCATCTGATAATGAGCTCAGCAGGCACTATATCACTGCTCATCACGTTGGTGTAATCCCTCATTCATCCAGGAGTGTCCCACAGGGCGGGACCTCCTGATAATGGGCCATTGAAACTAAGTGAGATGGGTCATCTATATCCTATTGTGACCTGACTTTGGCTCCCTCCTCGCTGAATATCTGATTAGCATCAGAATGCTCGGGCGTCTCCAGGGTTTCAGCAAACCGTGATAAACAAGGGGAAGATTGAATCTTAAACCTCCATTACGATTTAAGGAAGGATTCTCTTTTTTTAACAAAGATTGCCTCCTTAACTCCTCTTTCAAACCGTCTCTCCTCCTGCTCAGAATCTCCACCTCACTGTCTTCAATAGAGTGGTTTGTGGCTTTGAGATGAAGATGCAACTTTCTTCACTGCATTGGATAGAATACACTACATGCCTCTGTTTTTGTGTCGGCATCTTGTCCTTAGGGTGAACCAGATTTTGTCCTAACGTGTTCCTGGTTTGAAACAAATGGGGACTTCATGTTGTCTAAAAATTCTTTGCAGTTTTTCCGACAGTCCCGAGACATCAGGGATAGAGACACCTTTTCTTCTTGGTTCTGTTTCCCTCATCATGCAACTATTTCAGGCTTAGGCCAATACACGACATATTTGGTATGATTGAATGGCGGCATCCTATATATTCAAGTTAATTAAAGCCAATTATGCAACCTATAACATGTCTGCATGAATGGCCTATGTTTTCCGCTGGTATTTTTGCACAGCTCGTAGTCTACAGGCTTCTTTTAGCCAAATGTGGACATCTTATAGCGCATAACAAATTTTTTTCATTCTTAGGAACGATTTGGCTAAAGTGTCTTGATTGTTTCTTGACAAAAGCGTATCGTTTCAGCCCTAGAGGCAACAAACCCAAACCCTACCAACTGCAGGTGTGATTTGAGTAAAAAACTCATGAGTAAAATTGGAAATGGTAATAGTCTTGCTATTGAATTTAAAATAAAAAATATTATATTTTTAATCTAATACAGTAGCAAGCCAAATATCAGATATTGCTGTCCGCTGAAAAATCCATATCGGACCACCCCTACATATTATTATATTTAACACATCAGGTAAGTAGGGAATGTGTATTAATCATATTTTAAGGATTCTTCACAACTTTTTTATATATGCTTTTCTGTTTTATTTTCAGACTACTGTGCCAGTAAATTTGCAGCAGTAGGATTTGCAGAATCTATTGGACTGGAAATGCTGGCCATAGGAAAAAGTGGTGTCAAAACCACCATTGTTTGTCCATATTTTATAAACACAGGCATGTTTGATGGATGCCAAACCAAGTAAGTAACAACTTCATACTCCAAGTTGTATATTTTAGAAAGTATATTGTATATTTTCGGGTCGTAACACTCCCAAGAGTACTGGTGATAGACGTAATATGTTACACGCCTACTGGCTAAAGAAATCACAGCACTGGCAGCACAAATGAACCAGCTGCTAAGGAATGGGACTCACCCTGAATGGCTAAACGAAGGGTGTACGATCCCTCCAACTATCAGCCAATAACCTGTCTCCACAACATGGAGGCTCATGTCAGGCATCATTGCGGCTAAGAGAAGTGTGCACGTGGATAAATACATGAGCAAAGCACAGAAGGGCATCGACAAAGACACCAGAGTCGGTAAACCACTTGCACATAACTGCAGGTGCAAGATGCTGGCAGGGAAAGCATACATTGAGCGCCATAACCAAGTGGTTGGCAGAGTGTACAGGAACATCTGTGCGGAGTATGGACTGGAAACCCCAAGGTCAAAGTGGGAAATACCCCAAAGGTGGTAGAGAATGACCGAGCCAAGATCCTGTGGGACTTCCAGATACAGACTGACAGAATGGTGATGGAAAACCAACCACACATTGTGGTGGTGGATAAACAGCTGAGGAAAGCCGTTGTGGTTGACATGGAAACATCAGGAAAAAGGAACACAAGAAAGCTGCAGAAATGCCAAGGGCTCCGAGAAGAGCTAGAGAAGGCGTGGCAGGTAAGGGCAAAAGTGGTGCCCGTGGCCATCGGAGCTCTCGGGGCAGTGACCCCCAAACTGGAGGAGTGGCTACAAATGATCCCTGGAAAAACATCAACAACTGAAAAAGGCAACTGTCCAGAAAAGTGCAGAAAAGGGCAGTGCTAGGAACAGCAGAATATTGGTTTTGGGGAGAGTTCTGCACACCTAGGTGAGTGACAGGTGTGTGGGAGTAACCGGTACTTGTCTTCAAGAAAGGAAAAACTCCTGCACACTGTCTCACCCTTGAAGTGTTCGGTCAGTAGACCTTCATCTGGTATAAAGAGGACAGCCCCTTTTGCTCTGTTATAAGCTCAGGTACTGCCCCATCAAGTCCCGACCAATGAAGATAAAGTACATTCTGAAAAATCCCAACTAATCCCGGCAAACACATTCTCAATCCCAATTAAAAAGAGAACATTACATTTTGCAATAATCAGCAAATTTCATAGTTTCAAAGACATTCTAAATTCTCATTAAATCAAACAAAATTATTTCATGTCCATTGGTGATTTGGAAGCATTAAAGTAGCCCACCTCCCAAATGCCTCTGAGGATGGAATATACTACTGTGCATATTATCACAACATTAACTTCTATCAAAAATCATGATTTAAGGCCTCTAGGGCTTGAAGTCAGTGAAGATCCAGTATTCTTCACGTCTCTTAACGATCCGAACGTCATCTACACTCCTGGGTGGGACTGGCAGCAATTATCCAGAAGGAGGTAATATTACTTTAGCAGATGAAGAGTGGGGAAATGTGTGTACATCCCAGTGGAGGACCTCAAAATCACATGTTTAGAGAGAATCTGTTGAAAAATGTGTCACGTTATTTCATAACCTCATGTCAAATGCCCAGTACTCACAGGGGAATTGCAGACTGTTGGAGAAACTGACACCAGGAGACAAACTACTATCATGTGTATCATCTGCTATGGCCACAATAAATGGATACCTTTTGAAATGTACTTTTGGCAGTAGGAAAAAAGGCCATCAAAAAGAAATGGATGACACAAACATCACCAAAAAAATTACATTCGGACTTCATTTACAAATGGACACATTTGACAGACTTTGGACCAAATGGGACTTCTATTTTCATTTAAATGTGCCCTGATTTTGTTTCTTTTGACGTTAAGTTGACATCTACTGTGTTCCTGTTTATTTAGATTTTCGCTCTCTACGGGTCCTGTATGCTGTTTTGTGTTTCATATTTTTTTTCCCATTTCCCGTTTTTATTTTTTAAATTTAAGAACACTTAAAAAAAAACTAAAACAGAGAAGGAGGAACAAGACCAGAGAGAGATCAGATATAAATCAAGAAAGTAGACATCCAACAAATCATAAAAAGACAAGAAAAAAATTATAGCACAGAAACCCCAAAGAAAGAGTACAATCTGGTAAAAGACCTTTATACCTTGTGGTCCAGACTTTAAATATTGAGTCTGTGCTGTTAGTTGTGAAATACTGATCATAAACCAACCAATTTAAGATTTTAACATATTTGTTTAGTTTGTATGTTTTGATCAGCTCCTTCCATGTTGTAAGAACAGACTTCACCCAAGGGTTCTCCATCTCCCCCAAATGACTCAACCGTCTGTCATCTGCCAGTAAGGCCTGTACAGGAACCCCAGGCACAACATTACTCTCAATATTCTTCCATTGAGCTTCATATTCTGGGTCACACCAGCAACGCTCTGATTTGAGCTGAAATAAAGCAATGTTTCAAAGAGGGTAAACCCCAGCCTCCTTTTTCTTTTGATAACTGTCAAGTTTTGAATCGGATACAGTTTTTTTTCCCCTTGCCATATGAATCTTGAGATTGCTTTATTCCACTCATCAAACAGCCGGTTGGGGATGGAAACTGGAAGAGTCTGGAACAGATAGAGAAACCTGGGCAAGACATTCATTTTTACAGTTCAATCCTTTGACTTAGACTTCAGTAATAAGGTGGGGATAAGGTTCCATTTTTAAAGGTCTTTTTTAATAGTAGTAAAAAGAGGTTATCTAAGATATCTAAGAGATTCTGTTTCCATTTAAATGAGTCGTAAGTCCTTCTAAAGGTCAAAGGGGGGCGCCAGAATGAAATAATTTCAGGTTTTTGTACATTGAATTTGTTTCCAGACTTTGGGCCAATTTCTTGGAGAAAATGCATCACATTGGGTATGGACATTTCTGGTTTGGTCAAATACAATAGAACATGATCTGTGGCAGGGAATTTTATGTTCCGTCCCATCAATTGTAACACCATGAAATGTTTTTGATTGTCTAATAAATTGGGCCAATGGTTCCAAATACAAAGCAAACAGGAGGGGAGACCAGGCACAGCCCTGCCTCACCCCCCTTTCCAGAGCCCCAATATTTTTTCATTAAATCGTCGATTTTAAATTTGTTTAGCACTTTAAATAACTAATTATTATGGTTTTATTTTGTATTTTGTTGTTTTTGTATTTGGCTCATTATGTGTAAGGATCGTCTTATGTTGTCTTGTGTTTGTCGTTTGGTAATGAATCCTATTTGATCATTGTGGATTAAGTTTGGGAGTATTTGTTCCATTCTTTTGGACATAATTGAGGTGTATAAACGATAGTCCACATTCAGAATAGAAATTGGTCTATATGAGTCACAGTCCAATCGGTCCATCCCTTCTTTTGGTATCAGGGATATGATGGCCTCTTTCCAACTAGGTGGGGTCTGAGTTTTCTTAAGTGCCCAGTTAAAAGTTGCCAAAAAGGAGAGGAGTAAGTGTGTCTTTTAAAGCTTTATACCACTCTGAGGTGAACCCATCGCTCCCCGGAGATTTATTATTCTTTAATCTTTTGATTGTACCTGGTATTTCCAAAACTGTGATTTCACCTCCTAATTTTTTATGATGTTCTTTTGACATAACAGGCAAATTGAGGGTGTCCAGAAAGGGATTTATATCATCTTCTTTATCGTCTGGAATTTTTGAAATAAGTTTTCTATAAAAAGAATCAAATGCTGATTGAATTTGGTCTTGTTTGGTTAAGATTACATCACTTTGCCTGTCCCGTATTTAAAAAATTGTTCTTTCAGCTTGTTTTTTTTAATTTTCCGAGATAGTAATTTAAAACATTTGGATCCACTCTCATAATATCTTTGTTTGGCAAAGAGCATTTTCTTAACTATTTCATGTGAAGTTAAATAATTAATTTCTTTTATATTTTTAATTTTTGCCATGATTTTCCTCCAAAAATTTTCCTGCCGATCATTTAGCTTTTTCTCCCTTTGTTTCTTTTTTTCAGAGGCTATAGCTATAATTTGTCCTCTCAAGACTGCTTTGGAAGCATCCAAAAGGTTGTGCGGGGAAATTTCCCCAGTATCATTTTTCCCCAGATAAGTCTTAATGTTGTTGGACATTTTTTCCTTAAACAAAGGGTCATTAAGCAGACTGGCATTGAACCTCCAAAGTGTGTTTTTTCATCTTTCCTCCAAATCTACAGAAATATAGATAGAAGCATGATCACTTAGGTCTATTGTGCCTATATCTGCTTCAGTAATTTTAAATCTGTCTTTATTGAGAACAAAATAGTAATCTATTGTGGAGATTGTATGTGGGTTGAGATTGTATGTTATATGGTTCCCTCCATATGTCAATCATTCCTATAGTCTTCAGTAAGAGACGGAACTTCTTGTTAATTGTTCCTCCAGAGCCTCTTGAGTTTGACACGTCCAGTGTAGGCTGAATACGAAGATTCCAATCGTCGCCACAAACTAGGGTTCCCTCAGAGTGGTTCACAATCAGGTCCATGACATCAGCATAGACATCACTCCCTGGTGGAGCATACACATTTAAAAGATTAAAAAACCGTTCCATTAATATTCCCTTTAACCAAAACATATCTGCCTTCTTTATCCTTACATTCAAAACTCTTTTCTAAAACTATTCAGTTTCAAATCAATATTGCAACTCCCCTTCTATGTTTGCCCCTGTATGATGAATAATAGGAGAATAAAAGGAGATAACATTTCTGATGCCATTCGGTTGATTGTATTGATCTTACCATTGATAACTTTTCAATGTTTTTAATGTCTTTGGTCGGAAACAACAAACACACACAAGAGCCATAGGAACACAGAACATCTGAAAGGGTAAAAAAGAAAACAAAAGGGTTCTGGCTAGAAACGAGCATCGAACCGAAAACCTGATTAAAAGGGAGGGAAGTCCAATGCTATAATGCTTGCATTTTTGTAGCGCCCCCTGTCTCCAGCCCTGTGCGCTGCCTCCTTCTGCTGCCTTAACTGCCTCAGTTTGGAGTGAACCAGGGTTTGTCATTGTTGAAAGTGACTTTGGTTTGTGTTGGTATGATGCTGTCCTCACAGAATCGAATGTATGACGTCACAGTGTCCGTGTACTCATCCAAACTCTCTGTGGCAGCTCTGAAGACCTCCCAGTCTGTGATGTCCAAACACGCACTTAGCTCCTCCACTGCCTCATTGGTCCACTTCTTAGAGGTCCTCACTGCAGGTTTTGGAGAGCTTCAGCCTCTGCCTGTACGTGGGGATCAGGTGAACCATGGCGTAATCTGAAAAACCGAGAGCGAGCCACGGCGCGGAAGGCGTTCCTGACTGTTGTGTAACAGTGATCCAGCGTGTTCTGCTCTCTGGTCGGAACTTTAATAAACTGTCTGTACTTTGGTAGTTCGTGGCTGAGATTCCCCTTGTTAAAATCACCCAGGATAATACACAAGGAGTCCGTGAAGGTCCGCTCCACACTCAGAATCTGGTCCGTGAACGCGCGCTGTGCCACGTGCACATGTGCGCTCGGCGGATGTAAACAACAGCCAGAACTAGTGAGGCGGACTCACGTGGAGAGTAGAATGGTTTGCAGTTAATGAAGAGATATTCCAGATCAGGAGAGCAGTGTTTGGAGATCACAGTCACATCTGAAGACCAAGAGTTGTTGATGTAAAAACAGACTCCTCCACCGCGTGTTTTACCCCCGGAGAGACCCTTATGACGATCCGCACGAAAGAGGCAAAACCCCTCGATCTGCACGGCGCCGTCCGGGATCGGCTCACTGAGCCACGTCTCCGTGAAGCACAAAACAGGAGATGAAGAAAAGTCTCTAAGACCAGGCTTAAAACGTTCCTCCTTGAAATGGCTTATGGTCAGGCCAGTTAGGAACAGAAATAAAAACCTACAGTTCCCAGCTATGCTGCCCTAGGAGCAACTATACTGGGGGAAGTATGGCAGCTTGAGCACTATCCTCTGTTTCCTACTACTTCTCTATCAAACAATATTTAATATTTAATTTTACTTGCAATTTGTTCATCACTTTTCCTTCTTCTTCTCCCACTTCCCCGACGGGAGTGGAGCAGGCCCATCGAGGACCTGTGGATCCAGATGCTCCTCATCTGCCTGGAGAAACGGTCTCTACTCCATATGAATGGTTCTTCATCAGATGGTTCTCCTCCTGAGTGGGTCTAGCTCCACCGTCTATATACAAATTGAGGCGCGTCCTCCTGTCCGTCCGAGGGAGTCGGATCTCTCCTTCACTGTGGAACTTCTCCAGGTTTCTACTTTTCCCCAAAGAGGTTTGGTAGTTTTTCCTGGCCGAGAAGGAGGGTCTAAGGACAGGGGAGCTTGGGACGTCCAAGAACACCGGTTGCTGGGACATTACCAAGTCCTATGAACACTGTTTTTCTGCTTTTTTATCCTGCTTGCCACTGTAGCCCCTCGAGGCAACCACTTTTGTGATTTTGGGCGTTACAAAAATAAATTGAATTGAATTGAATTGAGATGTGTAATCTCAATGGGAATTTCCGGGTTAAATAAAGGCTAAATTAGTTTTTAGTGGATTGTTTTTTTGTATAGTGTCTCATACTCTACTACACAAAAATGAGGGGTGGCAGTAGCGGCAGAGTGTTCATCTTCTGATCCCGACATTAACATCCTTGGCAGGGCGGTTGGATCCTCTGACCCACAGGTTGGCGGTGTGATCACAGCTGCCTCAGGTGAATACTGCTGTTGTGTCCTTGGGCAAGACACTTAATCCGCTTGGCCCCAAGTGTCTGCGGACACTGGTCTGTGAATGGGTGGATGGTTCTTTGATGTAAAGCGTTTTTGAGTGCCTTGTAGGTAGAATAGTGCTTTGTTAATGTCACCATTTTATTCATGTTTGTCTGATTAAGTACGCAAAAGGTTCAACTGCCGTTTTGGAAATCCCTTCCATGGAAAGGGAATGCATGCATGTTTATAAGGGGTTCTATCTATTCTGGAAACAAGAGGACCTGTTTAAGAGAAATGGCCCACACCTATGCAGATGTGGAGTGAGGGTGCTGACAGAGAACCTGCTCCACGCTCTGAGGCATTGGACTGGGCCTGAACAGGGTCCTGAGCAGATAGTTAGAGAAGAGAGGAATGAGAGAATAATTCCTGCTCCAGCAGCCAGAGACCGAGCCAATGTTTCAACATCAGCAGCACCACAACCACAGCCTCCACCAAAGGATTCATCATCAGCCGCTCCACGACCCCCAGCAAAGGATTCACCACGGCCAGTCATTTCAGTTCTTTCCCGTACGGTCCTCATCAAAAGCCTTGGACCCATCTGTGACAGGCCCGGCAGCATCCCTGCCATCTCCGCAGCCCTCAGAGCAGCCCTGGGTCCCCCCGGCAACATCTACTCCCACTACAGAGTCCTCACTCTCCTTCCCAATATCTGATCAAATCAGGCATTAAGATGGCTCCACTCAAGACCAATATAATAAGATCAAGAACTCTGCTATAAAGACAAATACCACCCCACCTAAACCCCCCCGCCTTTCACCTGGTATCTCCCATAGCTAGGATGCACTGGGTCTCAGCGTTGCCGGGACTTATAGTCATATTAAGAATCAAAACAACCCGGCGCCCTGTGTAAAAACAGCCTCCCCTAGTGCTATTTCTGTAGTAACATCACACAGATGGGAAAACAAAATGCGAGTCCGACTGCCCAATCTGAGAAATTTGATTCCCTGTTCCCTGTAAAAAGATAACGCCCAGTCTCACTGAAACTAGTCTGAAACTTGCTGTGCTAAATGTCAGATCCTTATGTAACAAAGAATTCTTAATTAATAATTGTATTTCTTCTTATAATCTTGTTTTCATGTTTTTAACTGACTTAGGCTTGACAAAAAAGACAGGAAATTTAGTTCTAATAGAATCTGCTCCACCCAACTTTATGTTAGAATCTAAAATACGAGAAAACAAAAGGGAGGAGGTGTTTTGTTAGAGATGAAATAGTTACCCACAGTTTGTCCTTTGGGGTGTTTTCAACATTTGAGTGTGTAGCCTTTAAAATTGAGCTAAAACAGTCTCCATCCATTCTCTTCATTGTTTTATACAAGCCTCCTCAGCACTGCAAAAGTTTTATTGATGATTTTACTGAGATACTTTCAGTCGTTTGCACAGGCTTTGATGGTTTGGTCATAACAGGTGCTTTCAATGTTCATGTTGATCATGTTTGTGACAGAAACGCTAAAGAGCTTAATGCTGTCCTTGAAACTTTCGGTCTTACTCAGCGCGTGAGTGGCCCCACCCACAGCAGAGGGCACACTCTAGATCTTCTAATTACAAAAAGGGGTTAATATTTCAAACGTCAATGTGGTCGATGTTGCTCTGTCTGATCATTTCTGTGTCTTCTTTGACCTGTCTGTTTTTCCCAAACCACCAGCTGGTGGTCCTGCAGTTGTCCGGAGGAGACACATAAATGACAGCACAGGAAAACTGTTTATGGAAATGATTAACTTTGAAAATGTCTCATGTTCTAATGTAAATGATTTGTTGAACTCTGTTACATCTAGTGTTTTGAATATACCCTATGAAAGCTAAAATTGTTAAAAATAAGCAGAAAAGGGAGTGCCGCCGGGCCGAATGAAAATGGAGCAAGTCGAAGCTCCAGGTTCAGAAACTAGGGAAGGATATTTTTCTGAAATAATTGGAAGCTGCAACAACTGGCGTGTCCTTTTTGCCACAGTAAACAGATTAACAAACCCTCCAGCTCAGCTGCCGTTAGAACTCATTTCCACATCCAAGTGGCAGGCAAGGCAAGACAAGTTTATTTGAGCACAATTCGTGCACAAGGCAATTCAAAGTGCTTCACACAACAGGAAAAAAATGCATTAAAATCACAAAGTCAAGACAGAAATCACAAAATGTTTTCACACAAAACATTCATGACTGTAACTATTCTTTTGATGTTCTTGTAGACCCAGATTTTAAAACCTTTTCTTATTAAATAAATGTATATATTTTTATAGAGAGAGGGTCTTTAGGCACATACCGAAGTGCTGTTCATTTAGTCCATGACACTGGCAAACACACAGCTGCGCTGCACTCATTCGTTTTTATTCAGTCAGGCCTTTTAATTACAGTTGCTGTATGGACTGATTTGACTGTATATTGTTGTATGTGTATTGATCACTGTAAGTTTTGTGATTTATTATTATATTTTGTGTCTCTGTGAAGCACTTTGTGACTTCTGTCTGTGATAGGTGCTATACAAATGAATTTACTTCCTTACTTACATTCCAGCGGTTGACTGTCTCGTAGGTGGCCCCTTCTGATGCCCATCCTGGATCCAGAGTATTCTGCCAAAAAGATCCTGCAGGCGGTTCTGACAGACCAGATGTATCTGTTCATGCCCCGCATTATTTATACCATCGCCGGACTAAAGAAGTAAGACAATGTTTGTGTCTGTACACAAAAGCAGCAGAAAAATCTCATCTGAAGAGCAAATACATGTTTTATTTTAAGGCAAGATAAAAACTGAAGTGCATGTGCAAGATGACTTTATTTTAGGCTGTGGGCTATTATATCATTTAATGAAATAATCCTGACAGGTAATTTAGTTCTGACCAGGGGGCTAATTTATAAAGCTTACGTACGTACAAAAATGTTGCATACGTAACTTTCACGTTACGTTTGAGTAATGAAAAGATGAGGGAATGAGAGATTCTGTCCAAAAACGGAGTGATCTGAGCTCAAAAAGAGAAGTGAGCATGTTGGAGGAAGTTTTTGGACGGTTATATTTTGTCCGTACCTATAATTTTAGTAAGCGTTCCACTTTAAGTTGTATAAATGACACCCCTAGTTTGTACTCAAATGCTTGGTACTAGGGTAACTGAGAACCAAATAAGCAAGAATTTAACTATCGCTTCATGGAATACCCTTAAATATCAAGAATATTTCTTTGACTACTGTAAAGTTTATAATTGCACTTCCTGGTTGAACATCAGCACAAATATGACATTGGTAGAAGTATTTCCACAGCTGTTACCTCACAACCAAACTCTAAACAAGAGCCAAAATCCATATAAATGACACAACAGTTATGATCTGACACACAATAATACCATATAACACCTTTCTTTTGGTGAATGATGGTTTAAAATTTCAGAAAAGTGTCAGTTAAGTGTAAACTGTCTCTGTAAACTGTGTTTTCAATGGCACGTCGCACACTGATGACATCACAGAGGGATTCTGTTTTAGAATTAAACTGCAACTTGACTGATGTAAAACTATAATAAATATTTACCACAGGTTCTAGCCACCAAACTAAGTCACAATTAGAAAAACAGGAGAACCTTCATTTGGACTTTAAGTCCTCCCTTTCCAGAACCAAAAGCTTATCTACCACTGGTAATCCATGAAGCTTTTTGTGCCCCGTTTCCATTAGTCCCTCCCTCTAGTCTTCTCGGCTCTGAGCTCGTGGGCCCGGGAGCATTTTCATTACAACTGGTGCTCAGTGGTGCTGTGTCAAACTGGGCATGGAAACAGTGCAAAGGATTTTCGACCTCAAAAGGATGTTCTTGACAAAAATAAAAACATTAGGGAGTGTAGATCTTCACGTGAGTTTAATTATTATCCACGCTGGAAGAGTCAGTGAAAACTGCTGCAGATTATAGCTACGGTAAACTTACTTCCTGTGCAGTTATTCGTCAACTTCCTGTGCATTCATCCATTCATCTTCTTCTGCTTATCCGGGGCTGGGGCGCAGGGACTCCCAGACTTCCCCCAGACACTTCCTCCAACTCCTCTGGGGGATCCTGAGGCGTTCCCAGGCCAGCCGAGAGACATAGTCCCTCCAGTGTGTCCTGGGTCATCCCCTGGGATTCTTCCCAGTGCGGACATGCCCGAAACACCCCAGGAGGCCATCCAGAACAGATGCCCGAGCCACCTCAGCTGGGTCCTCTACTCCTCCCATGTGACTGAGCTCCTCACCCTTTCTCTAAGGGAGTGCCGAGTCACCCTGCGGAGGAAACTCATTTCGACCGCTTGTGTCTGCGATCTTTTCCTTTTGGTCACTACCCAAAAGCTCATGACCATAGGTGAGGGCAGGAACGTAGAATTGAACCGGTAAATCGAGAGCTTTGCCTTTCGACTCATCATTCCATACTTCCCTCACTCATGAACAAGACCCCGAGATACTTGAACTCCTCCACTAGGAGCACGGACTCCCCACCCACCCGGAGAGGGCAAACCACCTTTTTTCCGGTTGAGAACCATGGCCTCAGATTTGGAGGTGCTGATTCTCATCCCAGCTGCTTCACACTCGGCTGCAAACCGTCCCAGTGCATGTTGCAGGTCCAGGTCTGATGGAGCCATCAGGACAACATAATCTGCAAACAGCAGAGATGAGATCCTGTGCTCTCCAAACCGGACCCCCTCCGACCCCTGACTGAACCTAGAAATTCTGTACATAAAAACAATGAACAGAACCGGTGACAAAGGGCAGCCCTGGTGGAGTCCAAAATGCACTGACTGCTGACGTTGCAAACAGAGCTCTTACTCCAGGGACTGGACAGCCCTGTGCAAAGGGCCCCGAACCCTATACTCCTGAAGCACCCCCCAAATGACACCACAAGGGACACAGTCAAAAGCCTTCTCCAGATCCACAAAGCACATGTGGACTGGTTGGGCAAACTCCCATGAACCCTCGGGCACCGAATGGAGAGTATAGAGCTGGTCCAGTGTTCCACGACCAGGACGAAAACCACACTGTTCCTCATTAACCCTAGGTTCGACTATTGGTCGTATTATCTGACGTTTGTGATCCCTCTGTAGTTGGAACACACCCTCCGGTCCCACTTCTTGAACATAGGGACCACCATTCCGGTCTGCCAGTCCAGAGGCACTGTACCCAACCGCCACGCGATGTTGCAGAGACGTGTCAGGACAGCTCTGCAGGACATGCGGTCGTAGGTCAGATGACGCGACAACAAAGTCGATCATTGATCTCCGGCCTAGGGTGTCCTGGTGCCACGTGCACTGGTGAACCCCCTTGTGCTTGAACATGGTGTTCGTTATGGACAATCCGTGACTAGCACAGAAGTCCAATAACTGAACACCGCTCGGGTTTAGATCGGGGAGGCCGTTCTTCCCAATCACCCCCTACAGGTGTCACTGTCGTTGCCCACGTGGGCGTTAAAGGCCCCCTGTAGAACAATGGAGTCCCCGGTCGGTGTACTGTCCAGTACCCCTCCCACGGACTCCAAGAAGGCCAGGTACTCTGCACTGTTGTTCGGCCCGTAGGCCGACACCACAGTGAGAGACCTGTCCTCAACCCGAAGGTGTATAGGGACATGACCCTCTTGTTCACTGGTGTGTTTAAGCCCATACCAGACAGCCGCCTCACCCGTGGGCTACCCCAGAGGAGTGGAGTGTCCAGCCCCTTTCAAGGAGATGGGTTTCCAGAGCCCAAAATGTGCGCAGAGGTGAGGCCGACTATATCTAGTCAGTACTGCGTGACCTCCTCCAGCGAGGTGACGTTCCAGTTCCCTAGAGTAATTTTCTGTCTGGAGATCTGGTCGTCGAGGCCTCTGCCGTCTACTGCTGCCTCTCTGCACCGACCCCTTATGTGCATTAAAAGCTTGAATTTGCCCTACTGCGCCGCATTTCAAAAATGATAAATGCACAGTTTGGACTAAGGTGCGCTTTCTTAATGAGTCTAAATTTGTCTGCGATCCCTCATGTCTGTAGTCCTCAGTCTGAGCCTGTTCTTGTCTCTCCACAGTCTCCTCTCCACAAAGCAGGGCCTCCTGTTGGGAGAGTACCGTCGGGGCCTTCAACATGATGGATCACTTTAGGGGACGCACCAAAAAGCTGGAATGAAGGGAATCCACAAAACCTTGTCTCTAGACATTTCTGTCCACTCAACTCAGGGTGCCATTTTTGTCATTTCTTCATGACTGTGGCAGATTTGTCTTTGCTCGTATTTCATTTCAATAATGTTTATGTTGTCATTATTTCTTCCTTCTGACCAGTTTTGTAAACCTATTTTAAAGACATAAACTCCTGAATGAAGGATGGCCTCCTCCCAAAAACCTGGTCTGCTGTGCAGTGTGAATATCACCAAGGTTTTATTGACTTTTTTGAAGTTTTTAAAGTTGTTGCTGCAATAGTGTGCAATATTCACAAAACTGTTTTGTTCTGTTGTCCAGTAACGTTATTCTAACATTTAAAATGCATCGGAAAAGTGCTGAAATGAGGTCCAATTATCGCACAAAGAGAGAATGGACCATGAAATTAACCAGAAGTTTCTGTTCATTTTATTTTAATTATTTTAATTATAGACAATGTCTATCTTCTCATTTTGCATGTATTGCAGAACAAAAATTGCCATATCATTTATTTCATAGATCTCTCTAGCTGCAGCTACATTTCATATCCAGTAGACCAGCTTTTTTGGAGTGGGCCAGTGCTCTGTGAAGGTCATGGGCATTTCATACTACTAACTTTTTTGTTCTAGTCCAAGATGACTAGGCAGTGTTTAGAAAAGGATATATGCAGAAGGGATATATACACATTTGACTCATGTTGTGGCTGTATTTCCATGATTATTGACAATATTTTAAGGCTATAGATATTGTATTACATCATTCTAATTCATGGCTTTATTAGCACTAATGCAGATTTTAACATGCAGCCCCTTGTAACTGTACCTTATTTGTGCCACTGTCACTGCAAAACACATTCATATTAAAATGTTAAAGACAGTATTGCATTTGAGTTGGGATTTTTTATTAGCCTTTTATTAAGCTTATTATCTGATGAGATATTCTGCCCATCAAACTCATTGCTTATCATGCTCCGGGCGACCCGGTTCCTGGACCCCGGCTCCAGGTCCCCAGTTCCTGGCGCAAGTGGTCAATAGACGCAAATCTTTTGATCCAGTGAATGATTGTTAGTCTTTGATTGCATTTTGAATTTCAGTAGTAATTTATTGTTTTACTCTTCAGTCATGGCAAGTAAATTCAAAGTGTCCAACAAATACTGTATTTCTTCTTCGTTTCCATTTTGGTGAGAAGTTTTTTGTAGAAGGATTCAAATATTTGGTTAAAATTACATTATTCTGCACGTCTCATATTCTAACAATGGTTCTCTCCGCCTGTTGTTTTCTAAGATACCAAACCAACAATTAAGAGAATTTTGAACCGCTTTCATAATATCCGTGTTTGGTGAAGAGCATTTTCTAAAATGTTTTCCTGTGAGGCCAGCTCATTTATCTTACCTCTTATCTTTGTAATTTCCTGGAGCATTTGAGGATCCTTGTTTTTGGCACATTTAGGTTCCAACAGCTTTAGTTGGTTCCAGTGGCGTACAGTGACTTTTATGGATGGGCAAGCAGACCTGGGGTGTTCATTATTATTCAGCAGAAATATTATAATAATCAATAATAATAATGAGAAAGTGGGCTTCTAACCCAGGTCACCCGTGTGAAGGTCGAACACCTATCCTACAGACCTAAACTCACATACCATAGCATGTGCTAAATGGATAAATAACCCGACTTCATCGACCAATTCATGACCCAAATTAGCGTACTATGTTGTTAAATATCTGCCTGTATTTCTTTTTTTAAAATTTAAATGTTTTTATTTTTTAGATTTGAACAACACATGAAAACAAACACAGAGAAAAAGGAACACGACCAGAGAGGAGGAGCAAGTACAAAATAAAAACAGCAAACATCCAACCAATGTTTGAGATAATTTAATAAAATCATGTCCTAGAAAACCCCAAAAGAAAAAATTCCCATTTAGTCCAAAGTCCGTTCAATTTGTCCTTATTCAGATTAAGTCTGAATGTAATTTTTGCCATGTTACACATGTCCATTATAATGTCAGTCCAGTCCTTGATCGTGTCGCGGTTACACTTTGTGTCATCCATTTGTGTTTGTCAGGGCTTTTTTCGCTGCTGACAGAGAGGATGCTCCAGAGATAACTGCTGGTTGTGTCCATGGCAAGGAGTCCTGTAGCGCCCAAGATACAATTAGTTCTGAAGTCCATTGGGATCGGTGATGTCATAAATTGTGTTTGCCCAAGGCTTTTGTTGATCTCAGTCCAATATTTGTGAACAACAGGACAATCCTCTTAAAACACGATGATAGTTGGTTTGTCCTCCTTGCGTTGCCTACATCCTCTCCAACAGTCTGCATTTCCCTGTGAGTAATGGGCACTTTGACGATGGAAATGCGAGAACACAGGAATTCCCTCCAAACATATGATTTTGTGGTTTTCCAATGAGATGTACATTAGAGGTAAGATTCTTGAGCCACGAGTCACTTCGGTCGGGTCGGGACTTAAAATGACAATCATTACGATTCGGTCGGGCCGGCCGGGCTTCTCTCTCGCTGACCTTTTTAATTAAAATGGTTATGTTTATAAAATGTGTATACTTAAAACGAATTGTGGCTACCTAAAACTAAGGAATAGCTTGGTTTAAAACAGAGAAGGGGCTGCTAATGGTCTCAAATTGCGATAGTTAAATAACTGTACTACTAAGACCAAGTGAAGCGCTATAGCCCGGGCACGCTTTGGGCAGCGTTCCCGGCGTGAATGTAATCTTTCCCTCCGGCAAGTAACCGGTTTAGGCATCAGAATGCCCGGGCGTCTCTAGGGTTTCAACAAACCATTATAAAGCAACTGGAAGGTTGAATCTTAAACCTCCATTACGATTTAAGGAAGATTCTCGTTTTTTAACAAAGCATGGCCTCCTTAACTCCTTCCTTAACTCCTCCCTCAACTCCTCTTTTCAAACCGTCTCTTCTCTGCCTACTCAGAAATCTCCACCTCACTGTCTTTCAATTAGAGGTGGTTTGTGGCTTTGAGATGAAGAATGCACAGCGCTTTTGGGGTCCTAAACTCAGTCGTGTCTTCTGTGTTGATAAGAGCCTTACTTGTGAAGTGGAATCTGTTTAGTCTCCCCTATGAGTGGCGCTTCTTACAACTTTCTTCAGCTCGCAACCTTGGGATAGAATACACTACATTGCCCTGCTTTGTGTAGACATTCTTGTTCCTGAGGGTGAACCAGTTTTTGTACTTAACGTGTTCCTGGTTTTGAAATAAACAGGACTTCGTGTATTAAAAATTCTTCAGTCACGAGACATAAGGGATGAGATTACCTTACCCTTTCTTCTTGGTTCTGTTTCCCCCTTTTGTCCCTTTTTTGGTCCTGCTTTTTGGTTCTCTTCACTTTTGTTCAGCGCCCAAGTCGGGTATCCACAGGCTGAGAGCGAGCATTGTCGGACAGTATGTGTTTCCTCTTTCCTCTTGCACCTCTGAGCTGGTGGGCACCTCTTGTGCTCTGTGTTCGTAGTGTTCTGGATCACCTCCAGGTGGCGCTTGAAAGTGGGTGGTTAGAGCCAAAGAGCAGGTACTGGTCAGTGGGTAGTGTGTGGTTTCCTATTATACTTCTATCTGGAGCTGTCCCTGTCTTCTCCTGACTGATAATTGTTGGAACAATCAAGAAAGGCCAAGCGATTTGTTCTCCTTTCGCATCTTTCTCTTGGGTAAACCTGATGTGTGTGGTGCCACTGCGATTGACTGTGTTTCTGAGAAGGCTTCCAGCTCTTGTTTCTTCATGTGCTCACAAAAGTTTGTCATCCCACGTAACGTTACCAAAGACTTGGAGCAATGCCTATGAAAAGGAGGTCAGTATGCCTTCTTCTCAAAAACTGCTCACATGTACAAGTGTTGGCCACTATGAGGAGACCATTTTTATTCTGTTCTTCTGTGATAACAGGCAAATTAGAGGGTGTCCCAGAAAAGGAATTTATATCATCCTCCTTATCGTCTTAAGCATTTTTTGAAAATTGTTCTTTCAGTGCTTTGTGGTTTTTTAAAGTTTCCAAGATAGTAATTTAGAAAACTTTGATCCACTCTCATAATATCTTTGTTTGGTAAAGAGCATTTTCTTAACTATTTCCTGTGAAGTCAGATCATTAATTTTTCCTCTTATCTTTTTCTTGTAGCGTTTTAGGACACCCCTTTTTGGCATGGTTTTCCTCCAACAATTTGTATTTTTCCTTGCATATCATTTAGCTTTTTCTCCCCTTTTTTCTGAGGCTATAGCCATAATTTGTCCTCTCAAGACTGCTTTGGAAGCATCCCAAAGGATGGGCGGGTAAATTTCCCCAGAATCATTTTCCCCCGGATAAGTCTTAATGTTGTTGGACATTTTTTCCTTAAACAAAGGGTCATGAAGCAGGCTGGCATTGAACCTCCAAAGTGTGTTTATTCGTCTTTCCTCCAAATCTACAGGGATGTAGATTGGAGCATGATCACTTAGGTCTATTGTGCCTATATCTGCTTCAGTAATTTTAGATCTGTCTTTATTGAGAGTAGAAAAGTAGTCTATTCTGGAATAGAGTGTATGTGGATTTGAAAAATGAGTATACTGGCATGCTCCAGGGTTCATTTCCCTCCATATCAGTCCTATCGTCCAATAAGAGACGGAACTTCTTGTTGATTGTTCCTCCAGTGCCTCTTGAGTTCGACACGCCCAGTGTAGGCTGAATGCAAAGATTCAGTTGAGTTGAGATTGAGTTGTAGTTAAACAGCTTTGTCGCCATCTACAGGATGATAACTTATTAATCAAGTCTTTCTTAAAGACTTGATTAATAGCTATTTTCCCCATTGGCTTGTACAAGGGAAAAATCACACAAAAAAAATCTTGTTTTCAAAGTATTATTAGTATTAAGTCAGAGCTACTTGTAATGTGGCACTGTAACAAACTTTGTGTTTGTTGTGAGACTATTTTATACACTTTTCCCTATATATGCTGGATATATATATATATAAAAAAAAAAGTATTAAAGTACATGAATATGAACATTATATTGACCAGAGGTTCTCTAACTAATAAAAAAAAAACTTAAGACACTATTTAACCAGTAGAATCCTGGTCCTTACTGGCAGATAACAAACGGTTGAGTCATTTCGGGGGGAGAACCCTTGAAGTCTGTTCTTACAACATGGAAGGAGCTGATCAAAACATACAAAACTAAACAAAGATGTTAAAATTTAAATTGGTTGGTTTATGATCAGTATTTCACACCAAACAGCACAGACTCAAGATTTAAAGTCTGGACAACAAAAGGTATAAAGGTCTTTTACCAGATTGTGAAGGAGAATCATCTGAAGAACTTTGATGAGTTGAAAGAATCCTTTGGCTTAGAGAAACAGGACTTTTATAGGTATTTACAAATAAGAGTTATTATAACCAAGAAATCAAAAAGAGTGACGACCTTCATAGCCCTTTGACTAAAATATTTATTAAAGCATATAAATCAGAACTTTAGAGGGGATTAATATCTAAATTGTACAAAATGTATAAACAATCTGGGCACTCACTCTACTGATTACATTCAGGGTAAATAATGGGAAAGAGAGGGTCACTTTGTTCTGGCTGATGAAGAGTGGGAAAGTATATGTACATCTCAGTGGAAAACCACAAAATCACATGTTTGGAGGGAATTCTGTTGGAAAAGTGTGTCTCTCTTCTTTATAACCCCCAGGTAAATGCAGACTGTTGGAGAGGATGTGGCAGCCCGGAGGCAAACCACTATCATGTGTTTTGGGATTGTCCTGTTTTTCACAAATATTGGACTGAGATCAACAAAGCCTTACAGGTCAATTTAAGACATCACCAGCCGAATGGATTTCCGAACTATGTATTTGGGCCTCAGGACTCCTGCCATGGACACAACCAGCAGTTATCTCTGGACTGATATCATAATGGACATATGTAACATAGTTAATATGGCCGTTGTCCCAGTAAATTGGGATGCACCGTCATCTTGCGCCTGCTTGTACCTGCACTTGCTGTTATCGCAGGAACTCCTGAAGTTCTCCTCATTGTAGTGGACTCGAGACGAGGTAACATGTCCGTGAATTTGGGTGAACAAAATGTGTGATTCATTCATGTGTAGCCATTGTAAAGCTAAACTAGTAATTGTATGGTGTGTTATACCTACCTTGTGTTTATTTTATCTTCTTCTGCGGAGGTTAAATAGCAGTATATTTGTTTTGACCGTGTTTTTCTTACTTGCTTAGTTAGCGGCTAACAAAATGCTATTTTTGCAGATGAGACACAGCGCATGGTGAATGCCCACTCAAGTCAATTCACCTATCACCTTCACTATTCTTTGTTATCTTGTGCAGTTATGTAAATGTGGGACAAATATTTTATTAATTGGCTAGAAAAAAAAAAGAAATCCACTGTACGATTACAAAAACTGTATACATTCATTTTGGGTCATATTGCATATTGTAATAGACATTACAGATATTGTAATATGTTGGTTATTATTCTATCTCCTCACTGTCGTGGAGGACTCGAGACGAGATGAGACAGAGCGCATGGTGAATGCCTACTCAAGCCAATTCACCACTATTCTTTGTTATCTTGTGCAGATAATAAACTGCTGTCAAACCAAACCAGCCGCCTCCGAGGGTCATTGAAATGAATGAGAAGGCAAGACACACAGGACGTAAAATGGAATTACATTTGGACTTAATTTGAAAATGGACACATTTGACCGACTGTGGACTAAATAGGACATTTACTTAGGGTTTTGTGTGCCAGGATTTTTCTCTTTTTTAATCCCAATTGTCGTTGCTGTTGGATGTCTGCCTACTCTCTTTGGTCTTGTCTTGTCTTGCTGTGTTTTCTTTGTTTTCCTTTGTTATTAATTTCTCAAATGAATGCAAATTTTAAATAATGAAAATAATGATGGACATTTCTGGGGACACATACGCAGTTGAGGTTTGGTCGCGGAGTGTGTTTCCTCCGTCAATACAATCCATTCATGGTTTCCGCCGCGAAATGTCCTCTGACCCGGAACTGTTCGCAGCGTGTATTTGAACACTGGAGTGATCATCCATTCAGTAATATGTAAGTGTAACTCACTCTGATCCCTAAAATACTTAGTGAGGGGTGAGAAATGCAGAACGAGTTCGTCTAGAACTGAATAACGGGATTATGTTTCACTTGTGTGTGAGATCGGAGCTGTTCTTCCACCAGACGTGCGGTTAGCACTGTGTTAGCATGGTGTTAGCACTACGGTAGCACTATTGTTAGCATTACCATAGAAACACGCACACAAACACGTTAGGCTCGCGTGTCAAGTAAAGTATCCTCTCGTTGATGTTGGGTGTTAAATGGATCAATGGACTGCACTCTACGATTCATGTCCATTAAATCTGGAGGTTCTGCACGTTTGGAGTAAACGAGATAGAACATGAGATACCACTGTAGTATAATTACACAAAAGCACAATTTATCAAAAGTTGTTGGTGTGCTCCCAATATGGATCAGTGCTCTCCCCAGAATCTTTTAAAGGGATGGTAAATATGCCTCATATGGGGTGCATTTTCCTCCAAGGATGGTTTAATGTACCGTCATTATTTCCAAAGGTACATGCACCCTAAACATACTAAAAACCCTATATAGGCCTAAAGGCCTACATAGGCCCATAATAGCCCTATATAGCCCTATTAATAGGCCTATATAATAGGCCTATATACCCTATAAGGCCCTATAATACTATATAGCCCTATAATAGGCCATATAGCCTAATAATCATTTATAGAATAATAACGTGCAATTAAAGCAGGGAAAAGAAATCTGTTCTTTAACTTGACTAGCCATTCATAACAGATGAACTATTTGAAAATAAAATAATAACCTAGGCTAAATATTTAGAAGGTTGCGCTTATAATCACCTCACTTGAAGCTCTTTTAACCTATAATATTAGTTATTATAAATTAAGACAATCCATGGTAACGCTGGGAGAGGCTCTAGAGACATGTTGTCGGCTCGGGCCTGTGTGCTCACTTCCCAAACTCACTTGAGAAAGCGGAACAAGAGTAAACTTACTGTATCTCATGAAATGTGACTGCGTGACGTGTGTATTGTATACAGTGATCTGTCAGTGACACACATGTGTATTTGGGTACCACAAGTGTGTTCTGCATACACACAGTTGGTATCGTGCAGTACACACATGTTGTGTTATCTTGTGCAGTGACCACACATTATCTGTCGTCATGTGTATCTAGTCCCAATTGTGACTATCTTGCACACATGTCCTGATATCTTGTGCAGTGACACACATGTGTGTATCTGGCAGTGACACACTGTTGTGTATCTGTGCATGTGACACACATGTGGTATCTGCGTGAACCAGTGTGATGTCACACATGTTGTTCTTTTGACCCGTGAGTCAGGTCCTGGCCAATAAAGATTGCCGTAGTGTCGCACGTGGCTCGCTCGTGTGTCTGGTATTCTGCCGCTCTACATTCACTCCGCATTAAACTCATTTCTCCGTGGAATATGGGATCTATTGTAAATAAAAACAACACGTTTTGAGCTTAAGACTCTTTATTTGAGAGTAGTACTTAGAGATGGTTATTTCCCCCCATGTCAAATCCGGGATGGCGGGCCAGCCATTTGAAATTTATCATGTTAGGATAGGCGCCCCGTTCCAGAGTTGTCGACATTTCAGTACAGATGCTAAGAAAATTATTGAAATGATTGACGTGCAGGCAGGACTCTACCTCTATCCTGATTATTTTTTTGTCTGAAACAGGAACTGAATGTGTGATTGATGAATATGTAAATATCTGGGACATTACATCATGTGCTGACTGTCTGAACATTTGTAGGACAGTGTTGATACTCTATGGTCAGCTAATGCTTGTACATGCTCAACAGCAGTAAGACCAAACTTTTCAAAAGCTTACTGTACCCCCGTGTATTGCTGCGTTCACTTATGGAAATAACAAAACAGCAGAAGTTCGAGCAGCCTAGCATGCACAGCGACAATATGGCTGCTTAATGATTGCATCGGATGCTCTGAGGGTCCCACGATGGAGCATGAAAGCGTAATGTGTGTAAATTGGATGTGCTCCCACCGCCCTGCAGTGCTGCGCACTATTTTTCATTTGATCATGTCTGATTGGAGCCTTCCCCACCAGTTTAATTAAGGCTTGGAACATTAATATCTAGGTCCAGTACGCATATCAAAATGGTTGTTATTTAGGCTTGAGCAAGTCATCTTTACAATTTTACAGTTAAAATTTACAACTTTTGTTAGGGCCAACGAAAAATTGTCTGAGTGCCACAGTTGGCCCCCGGGCCATAGTTTCGGACCACCCCTGCTCTACACGAATATAATGGACCTTTTGTCCTTTGTTGTACTGTTATCCATGCTGCTATCTTTTTTATTTTGTTATTCTAGGACCTAGTAAATGTCCAAAATAAAGCTAGTAGAGCAGACCAAAAGAACAAAACTGCGGTAAAGCCCACAACTTTAAACCAGCTTTAAAGCCAGAACTAAGTCACTTATTGAATAGCGACTCCCCTGCAGCTCCCTTCGTGAAAAAAACACGGTTTAAAAAACAACTCTTTTGTACTTGCACTTTATACTTGTGTAGATGTCATTTTTTAGAGGACTGCAGATGGAAATTACCTGTGTTGAAGCTAAATCTGGTGCAGACATATTTTTAATGAAACTGCACATGTCCTAATAAATAAACTGAAAACTCGAAAAACACAAAAACGTTCTTAGGAAGTATAATCACGTACAAAATCATTTAACGTGGTAAAATATAAAATAAAAGAGCCAGTGTTTCTCAAGATTGTTGTCTTCAGGTCCATGTCGGCAAATGTTGCAAGGCTGGTTTTCAGCCCCAAGACAGCAGGGGGCGACGATGAACACTTCAGACACCCCGAAAATACATATGTAACCATCACAGGAACTTGCTACGTTAAATAAGGTAAAAAAAAGACTAACTTGTTACCAGAGTTTGTTACAGTAGCTATGAATTAATTAGCATTTATGTCACATCACTTAAAATAAGAGGCCAGTGATCCCTGGACTGCGTCCGAATGTCCACACTTCCCTACAGGGGGCACTATTTAGGGCTCACGCCATTTTGGAGTGGTGTCCGAATGTCCAACAAAAGTAGTGCACTCAAAATTTCCCACAATGCACCATGAAAAGTAGTGTTCAGTGATGGTCACTAGACCGGTCATTTCGACCACCATGCATTGCGAGAGTGGGAAACGACACTCTCGCAACAACAAACACACTTAAATAAACTGTTACTCTGCAAAGTTGAGTTGCCATCACAGGCAAAAAGTAGAATAATCCAGTCCGTTTGTTGTTGAACGTGAGATCCATGATGACTGGTATGGTGATTATTAGTCCATAAATATGAGCGTGCCAGGCGGATTTGACCAGTATTTATTACATACTTCTATTTTGATCAGAGTTTTGCTCAGCGGGGTGTTCTACTACAGACGCCTGTGGGTCATCCAGACCCGAAGATGGCACGAGGGTAATACAATTTTGAAGCAATATTTCTATTCAGGCTATAGTTATTAACTTATGTGTTTTAAGAAATATTTTTGTAAGGATCAAGTCTTTTCGTATTGCGGTTATTAAGCTTATGTAGGCCTATTTGTCAAACTATTATCGTTTATCGTGTTGACAGTGGACGCAGCGGAAAAAATTGACAATTTAGAATCGATCCAGAATCTTTAAGGTGTAGAATCCTTTTTCAACACCTAATAGGTGTTGTAAAATCGGAATTGACGGGAATTAAACAGATTAAACAAAGCTAGAAAAAGTTACAAAATGAAATGGTTTAAAATACAAACGTTTGCCTATTTCAAACAAAAGAAAGATGAAGAGGACTACGGTTTGTATTGACAATGGTGCTCATCCTCATTATAGTCAGGGGTTGAAGTACACTTTATTGTAAGGTTAGGGTGACCTTCTTGCAGTGAGTTGAGAGTGCTAGCCACTCTGCCACTGTGACACACATGAAAACTGATTTGAGGCACATTTAATTTGCAGTGTGAACTTCCTCTGCAAACCAATCTGATTTGAGTGTCCAGACAGAGCCCCCAGGGAGCAAGATGTCTGACCATTCAAGTCCATGGGCCGTGCTCGTTAACACATGGCGCCACTTTAGCCTTTAGCGGCTAGCTACATCCGGTGGGGGAGAGGGAGAGCTGCTAGAGCGTAGCACTGCGAAGCGGAGCGAGCCAACACTAAAGATTTAAAAGCTGTTTTGAAGAAAACTTCTTTAAATATTTTTTGGCCCATAGGTTTATTAGACAGGACAGCTGAGTGTTAAACAGAGACTAGAGAGAAGTCAGGACATGCAGTAAATTCTCAGCACCGGGCAGCACAGAAAACTGAAGGATTGTCAACAGAGAAAAGTGAATGACCATAAAATGGGGAAAAATGGCCTCAAAATGTGACCTTTTGTTAAAGTTTTTGGTCCTAGTCCGCCGAACACCAGCAGTATGTTTTACAGTGCGTTCTGTGGGAACATGCTTCCTGTGGAGGATTTTCCCGCTGCAGTTCCAATGGACTGGCCACTAGGGCCGACTCACAACAGGTTGAAGCGGTGAAGCAGGTTGAAACACCCTATCCAGTTATTTGTACAGATCCATGGTCCAAACCTGCAGTGTGAACCTAGAACTTTAGGCATTAGTCTATTAGTTATAGATCCCTGGATAGCAAGTAGTTTTCAAAGCAGGGGGTCTGGGGGTCCCCCCCTAGGAAATGTTTCGGGCAGGAACTGAGTAAATGAAGACGCTACTCTGAGCTGCATAAGCCCTGCCCTCTGGGAGGAGCTTCCTGATACCAGGATCGCACAAACAAAATGTAATCTGGGAGTTTGGCATTGTAGATCAGCATATCCCGTTTTCACAGTAGTAAATGTCATGATGATAGGATAAGCAGATGGCGGCCACATAAAAGTTACGTAGTGCATCTTTAATCATACATTATGGCGGATACTTCTCTGCAAGATTGAAATGGGGCCATTGTTTATCATAAGAACACACAGCGCCCCCTGTCTGTGAGCTGCACTGGTCACTGGACTGAGTGGACAGAAAAACTAAAGCCTGAAACGGCCTCATGTTTTCTGTTGTTTCTAAAAGAATTCAACAGAAAAATGGAGAGAGATTTCATCCTATTAAATCTGTGAGGTCGTTCATGGGCTCGTTCTGTGAGTAAGACACAGACTGACCTAAAATAAGCTTTATGCGAGGGAAACATTTGTATGGGTCCCAAAGTGTCCCCAGACCCTTTGATTTCACACTGTGCTGTTAATGTCATTGTGTGTGGCACACAGGGCACAGGCTGGCCCTGCCCATCATCCTACTGGGGCACCAGGCACGGGGGCACCGGGCACAGGGCAGACACGCCCTCCAACCCCACTAAAACAAGGAAGCAAATAAATATTAACTCAAAGTGTGATTTCTGTTTCAGTCCACAATGGCTGATGTTAAGAACTTTCTTTACGCCTGGTGTGGGAAGAAGAAAAAGACCCCCAGCTATGACATCAGAGCTGCTGGCAACAAGAACAGGCAAAAGTTTCTTTGCGAGGTGGGTTTCACTTCTTTTTACTGTCCCGTCACACTGTTCAGGGTCAAAGGCAGGGCTCCAGACTAACATTTCTCTCCACGAGCACTGTTGCCCCCCCTAACTCACAAGCACACCATTTGGGGCCGCGTGTGATGAATTGATATAAATCAATTCTACTGAAATAACATGCATTATAATTAAATAGAGCATTATTAATGATTCACATAGAAATGCCTATTTTTATTTTTATTGTATAGTAATTTTAAATGTTTTCCTAATGCATGCCTTTTTTGATTGAATATATGTTGTTTTATTATTACTCAGTGTTTTTATGTTGCACCTTAAGGCCGAGACAAGTTCCTACGTTTTTGAATTTTGTTCATTGACAATGGCAATAAACTCTTCGATTCTGAGTTCTGATTCTGATCTGATTCAATGTAATATAGTCAGTTATTAGTCGGCATATTGCTTCTTAAGAAATCTGTCTGCATTAAACACCTGGTTTGAAGATGGTCCATGAATTATTAGGACTAGATTAATTTGAACTGGATTTCTCACTTCACCTTTTTATTATTCACGTCTAAAGTCGCTCTACATCCATGAGTATCATTCATAAAGTATCATTCATAAAATATATCATCAAAACTGTACGCACAACACGAAGCCCAAAATGTGCATGTGCATTTTTGTGAGTGTGATCTAACTCACCGTGATGCCCTCCCTCAGCGTCACAGACCCTCCCTCACACTCACCTGATGCCTCCCTCAGCGTCACAGACCCTCCCTCACACTCACCTGCATGCCCTCCCTCAGCCACAACCCTCCTCACATACCTGATGCCCTCCCTGCGGTCACAGACCCTCCCTCACACTCACTGACTCTATGCCCTCCCTCAGCGTCACGACCTCCCTCACACTCACCTGACTCTGATGCCTCCCTCAGCGTCACAGCCCTCCCTCACACTCACCTGACTCTGATGCCCTCCCTCAGCGTCACAGACCCTCCCTCACACTCACCTGACTCTGATGCCCTCCCTCAGCGTCACAGACCTCCCTCACACTCACCCCCCCCACGACCTAATGACTCTGATGCCCTCCCTCAGCGTCACAGACCATCCCTCACACTTACCTGACTCACAGGGCTTCTGACGCAGGCAGTGTAGGCTCCAGTCTGACACATGTGGCACAATCAGGCTCATATTAGGACAGTTTACCTGATGGGAGGAGATCTTGTTCCCATTGACCATGGAATAATGCGTGGGTCCTGAGTTTGTCTCATCTTTTTGAATATGCCGCTACAGGCTGCGTTGCGCGGCCCTCAGATGAGCAGCGCCTTGTGAAGGGTTCAGTTTAAAGACTCGCCGACTATGTCTTCCGTCCTCCTCTTTTTCTCCTTTTCTCGCCGGTCTGTGGCACCTCGTCTCACCCTTCGGAATATATGTAATTAGTTGATTTTGTATAGCCATATAGTGTAATGAGGCGGGCTCAGGGCTGAAGTCTTATGTGGAATTGGCTGGGATTTTAGGAAGAGGGCAGTGCGTGCAGGTGTGCAGCGCAGGCTTTTTATAAATCGCTTTTTTATGTGTTGTTGGAATGACTTCTTTCCGGTACGAGTACAGGACCCCCAGTGAAGCCCCAGCGTAGGCTCCCCAGGACGCCTCAGGACTTTATTTTTTCTCGTAATACACAGAAACACAAAGGCTGTTGATGGTACTGGTCTGATCTACAGCAGTGAACACACCTTTATCACCGCCCCTTTCATCTGCCAGAACAAAGGCTCCTGTGTACGTTTTACTAAAGCTACTCTTTATTACTCGTTATTACATAACTTCAGCAATTAAAAACGCAACGAGGAAAAAGGAAACGGGGAAAACGAGGTGAAGGGCGAAGGGTCTTGGTGGAATTAAGGGTCCTTGACAGATCGATGTCCGTGGTTCACACCGAGTATACACTTCCACGGTCACACTCAGAACAGGGTGCTTAGGCACACCGACTCGGCCCGAGTCGGCACTGCTGCTGTGAGAGACCAGAGGACAGAGCCGTGTGGCTCAAAGCCGTGCATTTAATGCAAATACTAAGCAAAGTCAGCCCACTTTAACATTTCCACGCGCTCCATGCAAATGACGGGGGCAAAATGTGTGCATTTGGTTGTAGTCTGGAGCCCTCCCACGGGTTATTTCTCTGACATGTAAAAACAGAAATGTCGGCTGATAGAGGAGGCTTTTGTTCCAGGTCCGTGTGGATGGCTATAACTACACAGGAATGGGGAACTCTACCAATAAGAAGGATGCTCAGGCTAATGCAGCCAGAGATTTTGTGAATTACCTGGTTCGGCTGGGGGAGATGAGTGCTGCTGAAGTCCCAGCCGTGGGGGTTAGTCCATGTTCTGCTTTCCCTTTGTGTGTCTTTGTCAGTTACAACTCTGAAGTTCTGTTTGACTTCTCACTACTCCGGTCTTTGGAGTTGCTCACACTCGTGTAGGTTTGTGCCCCAGAGATGGATCAGACTGCGGGAGGTGGTCGAGCAGGTGATGGCTTTGGAGACCTGCCCTCCAGCGGCCCTTTGCCTCCACACCTGGTGGTCAAAGCTGAACAAGGTATATTCAATAATGATGCAAGCGACGGGAGATGTACAGCATGTTCTGTTCTTTACCCTTTGGGTCCAACTGCAGTAGAAAGAACCTCCATAAGGACTATGTTCACGTACACTGTCCGTAATCCATTTCACAACAGTCTCTTAAATCAAGTATTCACCATTACGACTGCTCACTATTGCTTCGTTAATGGAAATATAAAGAATTCAGTTCTATTGAAAAAGAAATAAAAATGCATAGATTCATATTGTACAGATAAAATGCATAGATTCATAATCCAGCATATACATATACATACAAAACGGTATCAAAAACCTTACACAATTGTCATTTATCATGTCATAAAAAAAGAGAGCTCAGTTTTGCTCCTATAGATTACAGATGACTGAATATGCAAATTAGCCATTTTGGTTTATGAGTAGAAGTTTGGAGGTGAAGGAAAGGCGAGTGCTGCCTGATTTATCACAGCTATGAGAGCTAGAAGTGTGTGACAAACCAGTATGTCAAAGAGACAAATAATTGTTTTCAAGCAGTGGTAATGAATGACTCTCACCTGCGACACCCCAAAAGACTGACCATCGACCTCATCGTTATAAAACTCTGGTCAAACAAACACATGAATGCAATAACAATAAATGGGCAAAAAGCGCAAAGACCCCACTCTCAAAAAGAGTTCAAAAGGTGGAGAGAAAAGACTCTCAAAGCAAAAATGGGCCCTCTGGGGTTTTTTACACCTGGGTATAGTACATACTTGCAGTGGGCTTCAGGCCAGGTCCCATCTATTGAAAAAAAGAGTCTGTCAAAAGCTCAGGGGTCCAGCAGCGAGTCTGCATAGTTTGAAGCCTCCTCCGTGAGTGGATAGGTTTCACCACAGCATTCACGTTAAGCCACGCGTAGCAGGGTGCAGGGGCGTTAGGGTCCACCAGGGAAGACTGAGTGTGAACCATTTACACATTAAAGGGTTTAACCATGGGACAGGAACCCATCTGAAGCCCCATCATTTATATAGGTTAAGTTATTTGGAAAGGAAATAATGGTGAAACTTTCTGTGTTTGGGGTGTGTATGTGTGTGTAGTGTGTGACTGTGGTTTTCTGTGTGTGGGTTGGTCGGTGTGTTGTGTGTGTGTGTGTTGTGTGTGGCGATGTGTGTGTTTGGGTACTGGTGGTGTGCGTTGCGAGTGTGTCGTGTGTTTGTTTGTGTTTTGTGTGTGACTGTGTGTGTGTTTGTCCTGTGTGTGGGTTTGTGTGCGCGTGTTCGTTGTGTGTGTGTGTGTGTTGTGTGTGTTTTGTGTGTGTGTGTGTGACTGTGTTTGTGTGTTGTGACTGTGTGTGTGTTTGTCTGTGTGTGGGTTTGGGTTTGTGTGTCTGTGTGTGTGTTTGTTGTGTGGGTTTGTGTGTGCGTGTGTGTCTGTGTGTGTGTGTTTGTTTTTTTTGTGTGTGTGACTGGTGTGTGTGTGTGTATTGTCTTGTGTGTGTGTGCGTGCGTGTGTTTTGCAGGGACTCGGCTGGAAGTGTCCCCATCCCAGGCGTGACCGAACTGGGCTACTCTACAGCCAGGAAAAGCCAGGCTTCGGCCTAGGTTTTGGGTCTGGCTGGTCTGGATCAGGACCAGGAGCTCCAGTGGGGGCCTGGGGCCAACCTGAAGAGTACTACGCCCAGCAGAGATGAACAGGAGGCTCAGGCGGTAACTGCTCCAGTCTGTCTACATGGGCTATAAGGCTCCTGCACTGTGTCGCACTGTGTTCGGCCCACTGGTGTCTCGGCCACTGGTGTCCGGCCCACTGGTGTCTCGGCCCACTGGTGTCTCGGCCCACTGGTGTCCCGGCCACTGGTGTCCCTAGGCACGGTGTAGAAGGTTCTGTTCATGTTCTAGAATGTCACATGTTGAACCTGACCGTGAACACAGCCTATTGGCAAGTGAGCGATGAAGAGCAACGAGCCTCAAATTTGGCTTTTGGATTTCATCCCATAGATTGTGCACTAAATCTGGACATCTGACTCACTCGCTGAAAATGTCACAGAAACCCAAATCCAGAAATGCAGTTGGTTGCTCTGGCTTTCTCCTGATAACGTTGGCTAGTCATGGTCATCACTTGAATTCTCCGCCTCCCGCCCCGGGGCGCCAGTGCGGAGTTTGGTGATGCGTGACAACTGCGGGAGCTCTATATTTGCCTCGAACAACCATTTCATGATGAAGCTTAAATACTAATTTCTTCTTTATCGTTTGATTTTGTGAAGACCCTGGAGTCGGAGGAGGTGGACCTGAATGCTAATCTCCACGGAAACTGGACACTAGAAAACGCCAAAGCTCGGCTAAACCAGTTTTTCCAAAAGGAAAAAATGAGTGCTGAGTACAAGTACAGCCAAGTGGGGCCAGATCATAACAGGTCTGGACCGAATCAGGACCATGGATACTTTAGCTCTGAGTTATGTCTTAGTTTAGCAGAACATGATCAAGATTTCTGCCGTCATAGTTGGAGGTGTGTTTTTCTGCCTGACTGCTGAGAAGTATCATTCATCTGGGCAAAACATCATCAGATAAAGAAGTAAAGATGATGTCAAGTGGAGTCTAACCAACACACCCTTTAATGGTACATTCTGGAATGGAGGCAAACGTGAGGGCAACATGCCGTGGTGTGAATATAGACTGAAAAGCACACAATCCATTTGAGGGACATCAGAGCCCGCTTGAAAACACTGTACAAATAAAGAAATATTGAAGTCCTTTGTAATTTGCTCTCCAGCGCTGTCAAAGTAAACTAACAGTCTCCTGAAGTCGGACATTCTGGGCTGAATTCAGCTCGCTCTCCAGCGTAAGCCTCCAGTTGGTCCATGAAAGGTCTGAGCGTGTGCCCACATGACCCTCTTCACTCCATGGAACTGCAAAATGTTGAATAAATCCTTGTTAGGTGTTAGTGTGCGGGTCTGCTTCATTTTGCCTCCAGTCTGTCATGTGACATTAAAGGGTCATAATCCAGTCCGGTGTCGCAAACACCACTTCTACTGACATGGAAAGTGTTTGTGGGAAGTCTGCTTGTTCTGTCGTGTATGTTGAAGATGTGTGCAGACGAGGAGGGCAGTGACAGCAGAAGTTTGTCCTCCTCAGAGCAGACATGGGCAGCGTTTAGGCGACTCTAAAGCTGCTCCATGGCCAGTCTGGGCCTGTGTCCTGTAGTCATTCTGCTGTCATTGTCCTCACAGGGGCCAGGATCGGTCTTTTTAAAGCCAAGTCTGTCAGAAAAACACACCTGCACACAACAGGTGAGTGCACACACCCAGAAGAGCTGTGGAGGTTTCTGTGGGAGGAAATTACAATGTCTCTAGAAATCCAAGTGGGTTCAGTGAAATGATAAAACAAATGGTGCAAATAGTTAATTATTCAATGAACAAAGCTGTCCAATGATATTTGCAGTAGTGGCACACTTGAAGGTCTTCAGGTCTTTGGTGTGGACTAATGGCACCACTTCCTGAAGCTTCTGTTTACTTGTACTGACAGAGTTGTGTCCGTTTTATTCCACAAACCCATCGTTGGGCTGACAGTGGTCACATGACGTATCTCAGAATGGAGCTGGAGGAAGGTCAGAGGTCATGGCAGTTTGACCAGTGTGTGGACATCTTCTGTCAGAACAAATGAACTAAAGTTGGCTCGAACCAAGAGCAACATCCCCCCATTGCTTCCAGTGTGTTTATTTAGAAGGAATATCCAAAAACGAATGTCCGAAATGTTAACCCTGATCATTTCTTTTCCATACTCCACTCAGACCCTTAGCTGTCCCCAGAAGATGTGTAGACCAACGTGATTTCAGAATGTGTAGAAATGTAGACGTCTGTAATCCCTCATTCGTCCAGGAGTTTTCCAGATGAAACGACTCTCTTTCTACAATATGAAACTATATTTTTGCCCAGAGACTTCTCTAGACCACTGTCTGAAGTGACAGAACATATTTCATTTCAAATATCCAAGGAAGTGTTTTATATTTGAAGTGCACTCATCTCCTCCTCTGGCCTGAGAACCTGACACGTTTTGCTCTTTGCAGGAGCTTCATTGCTGAGATGCAGGTGTTGGTGAGGCAGCTTGGCAGAAGTAAGTATCTTGACCCGCACCCACAGGGCATCATGGGAGTTCTAATGTACACGGCCCGACCGTAGAAAATGAACTGTTACAAAACCTCTGAAGCATGTGACCTGGTGCGCTGGTGCTGTGTTCTCACGGTTACTGTCGCCGTGCGCAGGGGTCACAGCTCGAGAACATGGCTCCAATAAGAAGCTGGCAGCGCAGTCGTGTGCCCTGTCTCTGGTGCGCCAGCTGTACCACCTGGGGGTCATCGAGGCCTTTTCTGGAGTCACCAAGAAGAAAGAAGGAGAAACTGTAAGACCCCAGACAGACCCGGGACAGAAACGGAGACAGACCCCAAACAGAGACTGAGACAGAGACAGACCCCAAACAGAGACTGAGACAGACCCCAAACAGAGACTGAGACAGAGACAGACCCCAAACAGAGACTGAGACGGAGACAGACCCCAAAACGAGACGAGACTGGAGACAGACCCCAAACAGCAGACGAGACAGACCCCAAACAGAGACGGAGACAGACCCCAAACAGAAGACGAGACAGACCCCAAACAGAGACTGGATGACAGACCCCAAACAGAGACAGACGAACAGACCCCAAACAGAGGACGGAGACAGACCCCCAAACAGAGACAGAGACGGAGACAGACCCCAAACAGAGACGGAGACAGACCCCCAAACAAGAACGGAGACAGACCCCAAACAGAGACGGAGACAGACCCCAAACAGAGACGGAGACAGACCCAAACAGAGACGGAGACAACCCCAAACAGAGACGAGACAACCCCAAACAGAGACGGAGACAGACCCCAAACAGAGACGGAGACAGACCCCAAAACAAGACGGAGACAGACCGCAAGACGAGAGACGGACAGACCCCAAACAGAGACGGAGACAGACCCCAAACAGAGACGGAGACAGACCCCAAACAGAGACAGAGGACAGACCAACCGAGACAGAGACAGACCCGAGACAGCAGAAGACCCCTAACAGAGACGGAGACAGACCCCAAACAGAGACGGAGACAGACCCGAGACAGAGACAGACCCCAAACAGAGACAGAGAACCGACAGACCCCAACAGAGACGGAACAGACGACAGAGACAGACCCCAAACAGAGACAGAGACACGACAGACCCCAAACAGAACGTGAGACAGACCCCAAACAGAGACAGAGACAGACCCCAAACAGATAGACAAGACAGACCAACAGAGACAGAGATGAGACAGACCCCTAACAGAGACGAGAGACAGGACCCGGGACAGGGACAGAACAGACCCGGACAGAGACAGAGACAGACCCCCGCGGAGACGGAGACGGAGACAGACCCCGGACCAGACCCAGTCCAGACCCAGTAAACCTCCAAAGCTCATCAGTTGTTCGTTAAACGTGTGTTGTCTTTCAGTTAGAGCCTTTTGACGTGAGGATTTCTCCTGACCTGGAGCAGCAGCTGGCAAGTGTCCTCCAGGAGCTCGGCATCAGTGTTCCAGCTCTAGTGAGTCGCACATTTGGATTTGTTATAATGTTCCCATAGATGAACAAGTCACTTGTAACGGCTCAAAAATCCATATTATGTGTAAATGTTGTCAAACTGAGAGACTGGTTGTTGTCAGCCGTCGAAGCCTGGTGAAGCCGTGTCTCTGCTTCAAGCAAAGATGGCAACGTTCGAGCCGTCTCAAAAGCAGAGCACAGCTGGAGTGGTCCCCTGGTCTCCACCTCAGGTCAACTGGAACCCATGGACCAGCAGCAACATCGACGAGGGCCCGCTCGCCTTTGTAAGTACACACTTCATAAGCTCTCATCAGCCTATACCAGAGCAGAGGGTGGAGCTGGATCATCTGAGGCCCGTGTGTAGGACGCTCCATGTGGGAGTGAATTGTTGTTCGACTGTACAGAGCTTAGCTAGCTTGTTTGCTAATGGTAGGGGGAGATAAATGATACTTCAACTTGCCCCACAACAATTATATTCCTCAGCACATGGACTCAGAAACATCCTATTTAAGGGGAAAAGCGTTATGTTGCAACTCAGGGATAAATGTGAGCGTAGCTGCATTGTGACGTTTATCTTGTTAAAGATTTAGCACAGTTTTAGACTTTTATATTGGCAGTAGCAGCATTTACAGATGTTGTCATGACAACATGCATAAGCCATATAACAAGTTTAGGCTTTGATTACAGGACTGTCTAAGTCTTGTTGTGCTTGAAGTGAGCTAAACGTGCTCTTGTCTTTAGTGCACTCCAGAGCAGATCAGTGACGACCTCTACAATGAACACACACAGCGGCTGGACCACGACACGGAGCTCCAGAAGGTCTGTGAAGGTTTTTCCACTGCACCACTAACGCCGGCCCCACTGCACCACCACTAACGCCACGCCGCCCCACTGCACCACTAACGCGCCCCACTTGCACCACCACTAACGCCGGCCCCACTGCACCACCCAATGTAACGCCGGCCGCACTGCACCACTAACCGCCGGCCGCACTGCACCACTATAACGCCGGCCCACTGCACCACTAACGCCGGCCGCTACTGCACCACTAACGGCCGGCCCCACTGCACACCACTAACGCCGGCCCCACTGCACCCCACTACGCCGCCCCAGCCTGGCACCCTAACGCCGGCCGCACTGCAACCACTAAGCGCCGGCCGCACTGCACCACTAACCGCCGGCCGCACTGCACCAAGCCCCTACGGCACCCTGCACGCCGCAACTGCAACACTACGCCGGCCGCACTGCACCACTAACAGCCGGCCGCCACTGCACCACTAACGCCGGCCGCACTGCACCCACTAACGCCGGCCGCACCTGACCACTAACGCGGCCGCAACTGCACCACTACAACGCCGGCCGCACTGCACCCCACTAACGCCGGCCGCACTGCACCACCACAACGCCGGCGCACTGCACCAACCACTAACGCCGGCCGACTGCACACACTAACGCCGGGCCGCAACTGCACCCACTAACGCCGCCGCACTGCACCACTAACGCCGGCCGCACTGCACACATAACGCCGGCCGCACTGCACCAACTAACGCCGGCCGCACTGCATACCACTAACGCCGGCCGCACTGCACTGCACCCTAACGCCGGCCGCACTGCACCATACGCCGCCACGGGCACCACTGCACTCAACCACTAAGCCCCGCATCGCACCACAACCGGCCGGACATGCACCACTACCGCCGGCCTGCACACATGTGGGCACCACACTAACGCCGGCCGCACTGCACGCAACCACTATTACGCCGGCCGACTGCACCACACTAACGCCGGCCCCACTGCACCACTACTAAGCCGGCCCACTGCACCACCACTACCGCCGGCTCCCACTGCACACCACTAACGCCGGCCCCACTGCACCACACTAACGCCGCCCCACTGACCACACTAACCGGCCCCACTGCACCACCACTAACGCCGGCCGCACTGCACCACTAACGCCGGCCCGCACTGCACACTAACGCCGGCCCGCACTGCACACCACCACTAAACGCCGGCCGCACTGCACCACCACTAACGCGGCCGCACTGCACCACCACTAACGCCGGCCGCCAACTGCACCACCACTAACGCCGGCCCGCACTGCACCACTAACGCCGCCGAGCCCACTGCACCACTAACGGCCGGCCGCACTGCACCACTAACGCGGCCGCACTGCACCACTAACGCCGGCCGCACTGCACTGCACCACTAACGCCGGCCGCACTGCGCACCACTAACGCCGGCGCACTGCACCACTAACGCGGCCGCACTGCACCACCACTAACGCCGGCCGCACTGCAACCACCACTAACGCCGGCCGCACTGCACCACCACTAACGCCGGCCGCACTGCACCACTAACGCCGGCCGCACACTACGCGACCACCACTCACAGCCTGCCGCACTGCACCACCACTAACGCCGGCGCACTGCACCACCACTAACGAGCCGGCCCGCACTGCACACCACTAACGCCGGCCGCACTGCAGCCACCACAACCGCCGGCCGCACTGCACCACACTAACGCCGGCCGCACTGCACCACTAACGCCGGCCGCACTGCACCACTAACGCCGGCCGCACTAGCTCACATAACGCCGGCCGCACTGCCATGCACCACTAACGCGCGGCCCCACTGCACCACCACTAACGCCGGCCCCACTGCACCACCACTAACGCCGGCCCCACTGTACACCACACCGACTGCCACACTAACGCCGCCGCACTGCACCACCATAACGCCGGCCGCACTGCACCACCGCACTGCACCACCACTAACGCCGCCGCACTGCCACCACTAACGCCGGCCGCACTGCACCACTAACGCCGGCCGCACTTGCACCACTAACGCCGGCCGCACTGCACCACTAACAAGACAAGAAACAACTAACAATAGAATATCACAAGTTTGCGATAAACACAAACAAACGACCGCCCTGTCTCTCCGCTCCGCCCATCTGGCTCCGCCCCGTCTCTCTCTCTATCCCGCCTTGCTCCGCCCCGTCTCTGACCCATCCCTTTACTGCAGGCTTGTCCAAACTACGGCCCAGGGGCCAAATGCGGCCCTCAGACCAATTTTGTTAGTTCCTCCGGCTTCCTTGCGAAGTTGGTCCAAACAACAAAAAGTAGAACTTTTTACTGTAAAATTGGACAAAATCAAGCATTTTGATGTTAAACCAACCTAATATTAATGTTCCAAGTCTTATTAAAGGTGTGGAGGCCATCAAAACAATGTCAAATGCTAATTTCAAATGATTCACTCCATGGTCAGGTTGTTTGTGCCCTCTGCTTCGTATAAGTTCAAAATGCGGCCTCTGTTGTCCGAGGAGTTAGAGCCGCGTCCCGAGGAGATAGAGCCGCGTCCCGAGGAGTGAGCCGCGTCCCGAGGAAGTAGAGCCGCGTCCGCGAGAGTAAGAGCCGCGTCCCGAGGAGTAGAGCCGCGTCCCGAGGAGTAGAGCCGCGTCCCGAGGAGTAGAGCCGCGTCCCGAGGAGTAGAGCTTACTTATTGTGTGTCGTACAAATCAGATGCTGATGGAGCGAGAGCAGCTTCCTGTCAAGGAGTTTGAGGAGGAGATCATGTCCGCTCTGGACAACAATTCAGTGGTGATCATCAGAGGAGCTACTGGGTGTGGAAAAACCACCCAGGTCCCACAGTACATCCTCGATCGCTTCATAAAGGCAGGCAAGGCGGCGGACTGTAACATTGTGGTCACACAGGTAAGGTTTAGAAAGTTTTAGCTCAGTGTGGCCTATCAGATTCTCTTTCTACGTACAGTTGTGATTTGTCCAGCCTCGGAGGATCAGCGCCGTCTCAGTTGCAGAGAGAGTGGCCTGTGAAAGAGGAGAGGATGTGGGAAAGAGCTGTGGCTACAGCGTTCGCTTTGAGTCCATTTTCCCTCGCCCTCATGCCAGCGTCCTCTTCTGCACTGTTGGTAAGATTTACATTCGGTCAAAGCGAAACACACACCAAACATCTTTCATGTACTGCCACATTGTATATTTTTGCACAAAGTATCTGTGCGTCAGCCAAGTCCCTTCATAAAGTACCTAAAGTGATCCGTGACTTCTCCCTGAAAGTAGGAATGTATGAGGCCGCGCCCTGCAGGCGTGAGGCCGCGCCCTGCAGGCGTGAGGCCGCGCCCTGCAGGCGTGAGGCCGCGCCCTGCAGGCGTGAGGCCGCGCCCTGCAGGCGTGAGGCCGCGTGTGTGCATGCGCGGCTCCAAACTGGAGCTGGCAACTTTTCTCCTCCGCTTAAAGGTGGAAATGGTAACACAAATCAGCCATCACAGTTTAAAAGTGCAATAATAATTCAAATAATAAAACTTCCATTATTTGTCATCAGATATAACTCATCAGATACAAATTGTGAAGACACTTGTTATTAAAGAGAGCCTGGCTTGAGGAGGTTTCCTCAAACTGGACCCGACAGCAGTTTATGAAAGTTGTAAAGTTTGTAAAATAGTTTTACTGATCATATTTTAGATACAAGCCAAGATTATGGCCGTAGCAGCATAAAACTCTGAGGCGCTTGGACACTTGTAGAACACTTGTAGAACACTTGTAGAACCTGAGGTGAACTACTAGATCTTGAAATAAGTGCACTGAGGAGAAAGCACACCGGCCTGGACTGTAAACTCTCCCACTCTTTTGACTCACAAAATAACTATGTCCTTAAAAACCACATGTTTTGACACCCTTTTGAGGATGAGGGCGTAATAAACCAATGAAATGTCAGGAAAGTCTACACCCGCCCAACACTGCTTCTGATTGGTTACTTTCAGATCTCTCTCTTTAGCCAGTCACTTAATCTCTGCAGCTTCTCCGAGACGAGAGGGTGGTGTCTGATATATCACCTCTGACCTCTGCTGCGGCTGAGCCCTCTTTATAGCAGAGGAAGGGCTCTGGTCACATCTGAGAGGAGCTCCAGCTGCTTGTGTCCGCCTTGTATGCAGACAAAAGGACTTCCACAATCCAGTGAGGACAGTGTTTCTGCTGTACATGCACCGCCGCCTCCTACACTAAGGGACAGGCTGCAGGCGTCTCCCTTCCTCACCACCATCCACATTCAAATAGAAGCTTCAGAAAACATGCTCCACCGATGATGCACTTTAACTTGAGTGTATTCTGAGTTTGTTTCTTCTCTTCCTAGGTGTTTTACTGCGAAAGCTTGAGGCTGGGATCCGAGGCATCAGTCATGTGATTGTGGATGAAATCCATGAGCGAGACATAAATGTGAGTTGTGTATGCGGTGCCCTCTGAAGCCGTGACACCAGTGTGTCAAATGAGACAATAGCCCATCTGAATAGTCTGTTTTCTAGAGAAGTCCAACCACTCTTGTCATGTCGAACAGGCTGAAAATGAGCGTTTGAGTGCATTTTGCTCAGTGCTACACTCGTGATACCTGCTGGTCAAAACAATTCCACTCTCATGTTTTATGAAGATTTACAATATGCATTTTGTTGAAGTTATAATTGAATTGTCTGTTTAGTGTCAAACTCAGGCTGGGTATTGGGCTGAACATAACGTAAAATAGCTTTATACAGCCTAGTAATAGTTGTATGTGGAGTATGATCCTGATCCTGATCTGTCCAGGTTTGCACTGGTTTGGATGTTCTCCTCACAGAGCTGTCGTCACAGAAGTTTGTTTTCTTGTTCTTAGCTTCACATTAGCACCACTTTTAGCGCCGCTCTAACGTCCACAAAACCGTCTCATTTCTTTCTTCCACGTGTTTCCCAAAACGTCTCTTTCCTTGCTCCGACCTCTGCTTAAGGCAGGCTGTAAAGAGTCTGCACTCAGCCCAAAGTCACTGGGATAGGCTCCAGTCACCAGTAACGGGAACAAGCGGTGGAACATGAATGACTGAAAGAATGAATGAGAATTGTTTTGTGTTTGACACCTGTGGTTTCAAGGGTCCTTCGGTTGTAAGGCTCTGCTTTAATTTGCTTACAAGAAAGTTCTAAGTAAGAAGAATGAGGAGGTGTGAGTGGAGCTGAACCCGGTCACACTTTTACCATGACCTTTGTGCATGTGAGCGGCACAATAAAGCCATGCACTCTTTAAAAGGTGCAATCTGTCGCTGTGACGAGCACAATTAGAATGTTGTGTTGTCAAATAGAAGGTGACTTTAAGCCCACCCTCAAAGTGACCCAAACGACTGGAAATTCGGTTTATGTTCTAAATGTTATGGACGAGCCTATCCTCATAAGGCGGGTCTACAGTGTCTATTAGGTTTCTTACTCTGAGCAGTGAAAATCTAATGTGTTCCAAATACTCTGTATACATTCAGCAGTACTCCGAGTACAACTGGAGTACTCCTATTATGATTCAGAATGGACTAGATGTAAATGCAGTGAACATGAGTGACTAGAGCTTCTTGTGGGTTGACAGACGGACTTCCTGATGGTGGTCCTCAGAGACGTGGTCCAGACTTACCCTGAGGTGCGGGTCATTCTGATGTCAGCCACCATCGACACCACCATGTTCAGGGAATACTTCTTCAACTGCCCCGTCATCGAGGTGTACGGACGCACTTTTCCTGTTCAAGGTGACCACAGACACTTTTTGTTGTAGAAAGGCTTTGGAGCACATTGTAACCTCTAAAATATTTCCTTTTAGAGTATTTTCTTGAAGATTGCATTCAGATGACAAAATTTGTGCCTCCTCCAAATGACCGCAAGAAAAAGGACAAGGATGAAGAGGGAGGAGAGGATGACGTAAGTAGATCATCTTGTACCTAAACGCCATCCATCTTCTTGCGTATGTCCGGGGCTGGTCTAAGCAGTCTAAGCAGGGACCCTGCGGAGGAAACTCATTTCGACCGCTGCCTGGCTCCGCGATCTTGTCCTTTCGGTCACTACCCAAAGCTCATGACCAAAAGTGAGGGTAGGAACGTAGATTGAGCGGTAAATCGAGAGCTTTGTCTTTGGACCACAACATGGCCACAACAGTCCGCTGCAGTGACCGTATCACTGCAGACGCACCTGATCTGACCTGCGTGCAGAAAATGTCAGATATATATATACATACTGTATTTATTTGATCTAAACATCGCCCGCCTCTGTCTGTTCGATCACAAGAGCACCGGACCAACGACTTAACGGCGCAGCACATTTACCAAACAGAACAAACACGACAGCGCGTTACACAAACAAGAGGTGAACAGCCGAACAGTTCTTTACATAGCTGCATTTAAGAGAAGGTAAACCGCTGGCTCCGGCCTGGCGCTTGGCCTGGCTCCGGCCTGGCTCCGGCCTGGCGCTTGGCCTGGCGCTTGGCCTGGCGCTTGGCCTGGCGCTTGGCCTGGCGCTTGGCCTGGCGCTTGGCCTGGCGCTTGGCCTGGCTCCGGCCTGGCTCCGGCCTGGCCTGGCGCTCTGGCCGGTGGCTCCGGCCCTGGCGCTTGGCCTGGCTCCGGCCTGGAGCATTAATCTTTCAAACATGAATATTTTTCCACTGAGCTTCATATTCCTCATATTCCTCTTTCCACCTCCCCACACGATGCCCAGCTCATGCCGCACGTCCACTTTGCCCCTATACCGCACCTGGGCCTTCGCTGCCCTCGGCCTGTTTTAATCCGGCCCTCCTCACTCCAGGGGTCATGTGTGTTTTGTCTTGGCGCTGTAGCACGTGTCTGCACCTGTGTGCTTAATAACGATGACATGAAATGAATGAATAATAGATTCAGCCAGTATTTTTACAGAAAACTGCTTATAATGATTATGATTATTATGATTCTTCCAAAGAATTTTTTACCCCAATGATCGCGGGTCGGCCCCCCGCCCCTTGCCTGGATTCCAATATGGCTCTCGGAGGAAAAATAACTGCCCACCCCTGCCCTACACTGACCATGTATTCTTTTCTTACGTGCAGGTCAACTGTAACGTGGTCTGTGGTCCTGAGTACACCCCGGAGACCAAGCGCTCCATGGCTCTGATCAACGAGAAAGAGACGTCGTTTGAGCTAGTGGAGGCTCTGCTGCGCTACATCGAGACTCTGAACGTGTCCGGGGCGGTGCTGGTGTTCCTGCCCGGATGGAACCTGATCTTTGCCATGCAGCGCCACCTGGAGATGCACCCGCACTTTGGTAACCCGCACTGTCACACACTCATTCTGATGACAGAACATTGGACAATTAATGATGTTTTACATGATTGTTATTAACTGTTTGTTATTGGCCATTCCATAGAGCTAATGTGTGTGTTTGTTTTCAGGAAGTAACAGTTACTGCATCCTGCCTCTGCATTCACAAGTCCCTCGAGAGGAGCAGCGCAGAGCATTTGAGCCAGTGCCGGAAAACGTCACCAAGGTCAGCTAACAAGATCCTCATGTTCCCCAGTGTTGTCTGTGTGCTGAATTCTTGATTCATTTTGAATTCTTTAGGTGATTCTCTCCACAAATATTGCAGAAACCAGTATTACTATCAACGATGTGGTGTACGTCATCGACTCCTGCAAGTAAGTATCCATGTGTGGGGTGCCCAAAAGCCCATGAATAACCTGCCGAGGCCATAAATAAAGCATTCATCTTGTCGTCCCTGGTCTGAATGAATCAATTCTGTTCTTTTAAAGGCAGAAAGTCAAACTCTTCACGTCTCACAACAACATGACCAACTACGCCACAGTTTGGGCGTCCAAGACCAACCTGGAGCAGCGCAAAGGCCGTGCGGGGAGAGTCCGCCCGGGCTTCTGCTTCCACCTGTGCAGTCGCGCCCGCTTTGAACGGTAACTTACCCTCATTTAACTGTAGACCTTTGAAATACCTCCAGTTCCAGCACGGAGCCAAAGTCAAATGGAATAGAAAATTAAAATCAGCAGCTTTTACTAGACCAAACGTACAGAAATATAGTGCAAACTGCCTTGTTGAAGAGGAGGAGGCAGGACACCACCTGACCTCACACACAGCAGCGCTTTAGCTCTGTGGGGGCTTTTTTATTTCGTCTTAATCCATCGATCCTTGTTTACTACTCGATTTTACTCCAGGTACAATTTGAAGTTTAATAATAATGAGACTTTGAGAGACTCTTCCCCTCTTTACCACAAATATTTTCATATAAATCCACGTCAAATAGATTGCCTTTTAATGCTTTTTTTTAAATGAAATTTGAAGGGGGCGCCAGAGAGCCATATTAAAAGATACAACCTTATATAGCATATTGTTACATCCAGCTCACAATTCTGCGCCCATGCTCCGTTTGGTCATATTCAACAATCTAAAAATGATTTGATTAAAACAAATGTAATTGCCATTTTGTTGAAAATTCCCCGTGGCCACGCCCAACAGTCTATTTAAAACCGAATTGACAGGACATTTAGCATAATACGTCCCCTTTTAAAGCATACATATTTGCATATTCACTATGTTCTGCTTATTGTCGATAGTGGGACATGTTCTTTGAGGTGCTGATGATGCCTTTGCTCTCCAGACTGGACACTCACATGACTCCAGAGATCTTCCGAACTCCTCTGCATGAAGTGGCTCTGAGCATCAAACTGCTGCGACTCGGAGCCATAGGGCACTTCCTGTCCAAGGCCATCGAGCCCCCACCTTTAGATGCTGTGATAGAAGCCGAGCACACGCTGAGAGGTCAGTTCTGTTCTGCCCAGTGAATCCTGAAGCCTACAGTGGCTTTGAAAGTGCACATCTCATGCTTTACTTTGGCCTGAAAGGGCACTGGACACTTTTGGCCCACTTGCACACTTTAAATGCAAGAAGCCTGAATTCAAGTGATCAGATTTGTTTTAGAGCTCCCTCTGCTGACCAAAGTTGGCATAAGCCAAGAAAAAACAACAACAATAAAGCGATTGTGTAGCAACTAAAGGCGCGTGTTGATTGTTTCCGCTTTAGAGTGGTTTGAGGCGGTTCGTGGTGTTTCCACTGCACAAAGGTGAACTGTACTGGGCCGTTTGAGGCACAAAACTACTGAAGCTAGCGTGAATGAAGCAAATGATTACTCTAGGTAGGGCGGGGCAATATGGCAAATGGGCTGACTGACTCCTCCTGTGTTTCAGAGCTGGACGCCTTGGACTCAAACGATGAGCTCACTCCTTTGGGTCGAATCCTGGCTCGACTTCCCATCGAACCTCGACTTGGCAAAATGATGATTATTGGCTGCATCTTTTAGTGAGTTCACTCTTTCCTACACTATTTCTCTCAGTGTACAAAAGCTTTTCCACAAAGCTGGCACCGTTCGGCCTTCTCCCCAAACAGTGACGGTGCACTGCCTTTGTTTACCTGCGTGTCTCCATAAAGATGTTCTGGAAAGTTGCACAGCAGGGCATCAATTCACTGTGAAGATAGAGAAAATAAAATCTCCATGGAGACGAGCAGGTGGTATCCTGTGCAATACATTATTTGACCACCAGGGGTCAGCAGCAGAGCACAGTAATCACATGAAACCCTTCTGCTCCTCTGCTGATGGTCAGGGTTCATTAGTGCGTGTGAAGTCAGGTCTACACAGTTTACATGTAAGTGTGCTCAAGGTCATGTGACGTGGGTGTGCGCGCGCTCGTGGGTGTGTGCTCTGTGTGACGTGTGTGTGTGTGTGTGTGTGTGCAGTGTTGGCGATGCCATGTGCACCATCTCTGCAGCCTCCTGTTTCCCAGAGCCCTTTATCAATGAAGGGAAGCGTCTGGGATTCGTGCACAGGAACTTCTCTGGCAGCCGCTTCTCGGACCATGTGGCCCTGCTCTCGGTGTTCCAGGCGTGGGATGATGTCAGGTGAGCTGTGTGTTTGTCACCTCTTCCACCTTGTGTTGTGTGTGGGGCTAATCTTCTCTGCTGGCGCAGGATTAACGGTGAAGAAGCAGAGTCTCGTTTCTGTGATCACAAGCGTCTGAATATGCCCACTCTGAGGATGACCTGGGAAGCAAAAGTTCAGCTGAAGGAGATCCTGATCAATGCTGGCTTTCCTGAAGGTTCAACACTCTATGCTATAATGTTAGCTGTGTTTTAGTTTGGACAGATGGTGTATATACCATGTATTGGAAGCTGCTCAAATGAGGAAAGTGTTTTGGATGGTGTGTGTGGACACTGCAGGCCACGCGCACGTAATGACTGTAAAGCCCTTACAGTCTGCTCGAAAGGGAGTGAACATAAACGTGTTTGCTTTGCTGTAGCTGAATCTGAACTGCTCTTTCGCATTTCAAGTCTAATGAATATGCCCTCGGGGGGAAAACCCTGGTCATTTGGTATGTTTAAGTACCTGTCTTTGGTAACCATGCCGCCCACTCTAACCCGAAGGCCCTTTTTCCCCCAGGGGCTCTGTCTAACCCACTGTTCGTTTCAGAGTGCCTGTTGACGCAGTCATTCAACACTGTGGGCCCAGACAACAGCCTGGATGTGGTCATCTCTCTGATCACGTTTGGCTCTTATCCCAATGTGTGCTATCACAAAGAGAAGCGCAAGATCCTCACCACAGAGGGACGCAACGCGCTCATTCATAAAACCTCTGTCAACTGCCCCTTCAGCAACCATGACCTCAGCTACCCCTCACCCTTCTTTGTGTTCAGCGAGAAGGTAAGAACGATGCAAATATCTCTGTATTTAAAGAAGTTAGATCGAAGTTAGTTTTTCTTTCTTTCCGTCAGATTCGGACTCGAGCCATTTCAGCTAAGGGCATGACTCTGGTCAGCCCTCTGCAGCTGCTGCTGTTTGGATGCAAAAAGATCACTTCCGATGGAGAAATCGTGGAGCTTGATGAGTGGTGAGCTGCCCACACAGCTATCACGTTTATTTCAACTGTTTAGTTTGAAGACCATGGAGCCCAGCGGTCTCTGCAACGTCCAAGTCCATTCATTTTATACATAGACTTTTCCAAAAGAAAAAAAGACACGACAGAGACTAACCAACTATGTGGCAACAACCGTGAGTTTAGCGTATTATTTATGTAATATGGACATGGCAATTGCATTGGCCAAACCAGATGCATTGTCTTAAGTTCGAGCTACTTTTCATCACCTGTCCAGAGGAGGCTTTTAGGACAAGTCGATACAAACGCATTGGAAATTAGCAAGGGTAAGGAAACTATATTAAAACAACCTGCATTTGTTAAAGCTGATCGGGTTAGTCTGCAGGTCCACGGGCTGGGTCCACGGGCTGGGTCCACGGGCTCTGCAGGGAACTGGACCGAACTCCAGAGTCTGCACTGACAGAGGTTCTTGGTTAGGTCTGAGAGCCTGACGTCTGATTGACCAGAAAACAGTGGTGACGCATGAGAAGTCAAATGTAAAAAAACCAAACGTATCAATGTCCTAACATTTGCAACATTTTATTTTTATTACTAAATACATCGAACAAAACGGAATGAACAGAAAGCATGAAATAAAGGTAGACCAATACAAGTAGTCATAACTAAACACAAATACAAACGTAATCACCACACATTTCTATTGAAGCCAAAGAAACAGTCCATTCTGGAAAGGATTGCATGTGGGTTAGATAAATGGGTATGCTGGCGTGCACTAGGGTTCATCTCCCTCCAGATGGCAGTCAGTCCTATATTCTTCATTCATTTACAAAACTCCCCACCCATTGTTTCTCCAGTGCCTCTCGAGTTCGACACGTCCAATGTAGGGTGGATGAAAAAAGTCATACCTTAGATTAGGGCTCCCTCAGAGTGGTTTACAATCAGGCCCACAAGCTTTTACAACATTTTCAAATGTGAAAATATTAGGTTTTTGGATGACATCACAATGAGGACCCCTCATGGGTTTTCCATCAAATACCTTCATTGCTTTGTGCACCGTTTGTGCAGCGATACGACTGGCTGAAGTGCTGAGTAACAGAAGATTGTTGTCTGTGAAATGTTTTAAAAGCTTTATAGCGAGTAGCTTAGGACTTTCTGAGATGGTTTTAAAATAAAAGTGTAGACATTGTGGTCATTACATTCACATTTTTTATATATGCCTTTCCTTAGAAAAGTCTTTGCGAAATCAAAGTGGACCACTATTGAGCTCCATTGTCTTTGAAAAGTAAAACTTGAAAGAAGACTCAATTATTATTAATAATAATAATAATAATAATAATAATAATAATAATAATAACAACAATTACAACAATTATAATACTCATAATAATAATTATGATTATTATTATGATTATTATGATTATACCAAATCATGTACAAAGCTGTTCTGTGTTCCCAGGATAAAGCTGCGCATCCCTCACGATGTGGCTGGAGGAATCTTGGCCCTGAGAGCTGCTCTGGAGGCTCAAGTGGTGGAGGTGACTAAAGACCCCGAGTACATCAGACAGATGGACCCCACCACCCAAAGGCTCATCAACCTCATTCGACAAATCTCCAACCCCACGGCTGTAGGCATGAACATGATGAAAAGCCAAAGGTACAGAGCCCTTCCATCTGAGGAAAGGCTGTGAGCGGGAAAGCATATAAACGCGTCATAGGCTCTTTTAACCTTTTTAGAATTGATTTCCCCTCTCAATAAACTACTCAAAGTTGTATTCAGACGGATTCTTCCATGTTTGAAACCAAACCGACTTGTCCCATCGGGCTTTAGTGAGCTTTGATCAGATTGTGATGAACTCATTTCAAGGTTGGCTCTTTGGGTCCTTGGGGATTTTGATTTAGTACACCACTGGGGACAGCTTGTTTACAATTTCGTACAGTCCCGACCATGACAAAAAAAAATGTCAATTTAGTTGGTCAAGCTCCGATCTGTCTCTGGTGAGCGAAGGTGTACTACCACCTGAAGGTTGTCGTAGGCTTTATGGCCTTCACTTTTCGCCAGTTTCTCCTGTGTGAAAGCAAAGGTCGACTGTGCTCCTGTAGGTCTAACATGTACTGGTGTGTGGTGTAGGCCGTAACGTTGCTGGCCTCTCCTGATGGGTCAAGTAGGGGTAGGAGCAGAACCACCTGCCGTAGCCATAGACTGGGCTGTGTTGTTTGGTGCTGGTAAACCTTCTATCCACTTGGTGAAAGCGCAGGTAACCATTCAAATGCACTGGTTACCTTGTGTTGATTTGATCAATGGTCCAACCCAGTCTTTGAAGGTCGGACCAGGGGAAATGGATACCTCTCTTTTCCAAAGGTGTGTGGTGAAGCCGTCCTTAGGGCTGGAATTGGCAGCAGACCAAGCATCCTTTGATGTATTCTTGTATGTCATTTCTCATATGTGACCACTAGGCCACCCGCAGCAGTGCTTTGTATGACGCTTTGAATGCCTCCGTGTCCTGCCGTCGGTGTCTCATGTGCATTGTCAGCATTACCCCCTTCAGGATTTGAGGCGCCGCAAACGCAGGTGAAGATTGTGCTTCAGATAAGAACAATAACAAGCCATGACGTCATATTAATTTGTCGCGGATGCGTCGTAAGGCGGCAAGGATTTTGTCGGCCTTCTACAAACTGTAATGAGTAGCTGCAGACTCTCAGAAAACTGTAGCGTTCTGACACGTTAGAAGGTGTTTTCAGGTTCAGCTATACCTTGTAGCCCACAACTAGCATGCCGTTAGTGCTGACTAGTTTGTTCCACACCATTGGCATTTTGAGAGTGAGATTTTTGACCTTGGTGTGGCAAATGGTGTGGATGTTGTTCACCCACAGTCCGTAGAATCCGTAACAAAAGACTTTTGGTTCTTATCCAGGAGTTCATGCAGCTTTTTGCGTTCTCCCTAATTTTTAAGTGTCTGGCGTGGCTAACACCTGAGTGAACTGGCTTTCAAAGGTGGGTGTGAGGGTCTGTCCTTTCATGCAGTCTTGCAATCATTCCCTTAATTTCAACATCCACACCCGACCGGTTAGGGCAACACGACATATGTCATCTGTGTCTGGAGGGAAGACTGAATACAGAGCGATGGCTCGTGAAAGCTTGGTGTACAGCTCCTTTGCTTCTGAGTCCTTGAGCAGTGGAGGGGACAGTTTCCAGATCACTACAAGTCTGAGTTCAAAGTCGCAACATATTTAGTATCAGTCCGCCTAGAGGAGTGTCTTTTGCGACAATAACGTCTTCGGCCCATTTCTTTAGCACCAGAATCCATGTCGCGCCGTTCTTCACCGTTAGTAGGAGTGGCTTCAACCAGGAGTCTAATGCCTAAACGAAGTGAGACGGTTTGAAGAAGGCCTGTGTCGCTGGCCTGTTGTCCAGCACAGATGTGTAGGTGCAGAGGCATAGCAGTGGTAGCAGGCACGATGACGTGACTCTGGTTAACTACCACGTATTCTTCTGGAATGGACTGGCCTCATTTGATGTTTTCAGGTGAGGGCTTGTCTGGTAAGGGACCACGAAATATTGTAGACGGACGAGTATGACGAGTATTTCTGTGGACCGAGTGTGCAAGGTTTGGAATCAACAGAAAGGTTTGGTTCAATTTCCTGTTTCAACTGCGCCAAGAGTGAGCAGGAGCCCACAGCCGTGAGGGGGTTGTCCGGTTTGTGGGCGACAGGGTATTGTATGGTTTTGGACACAAATGGAATGTCTAGTTTGGTGCAGGACAAAGTTTGTTACGACTCAAGGGTAGCAGCTGACCTTTTTGCCCATATGCGTAGCACGGTGTCGTCAAACTGGGGGCCTTCTAAGGGAATGCCGTTTATGATTTATGGGCTCAGTCGTCAAAGGAGGTGAAAGTGCACAGAACGTTTACTTTTGATAAAATTGTTTTTGTTGTCTGACTCCTGTAAAGTTGCCCTTGGTAGGTCAGAGGTTGCATTGACCTGTGGCGGTGCCTCAAGTGCGTAGCATTGAACTTCTAATGGCGACAGACGCATGGCCGAGGTCTGCGGACCTGGACCTACATTTTCTATCAGTCTATCAGTGGTTCAAAGCGATTGAATAGGTCCTGTCCCAGAAAAAGTAGGATAGAATTTAGAAGAGAGACATACACAGGGTGTACTAGTTTGATCTGTCCGACAGTAAACTTTATCAACGCTACTTCGTTAAGAGTTGTGTTGACCTGTGAGTATGGTCAGATCTCCAGGAAGCAGGGGTGTGACTTCAAGTCTCATTATGAGCGCAGGGCCATGCTTTGTAGCATTTTGAAAAGGTTGCGAGAGATTAAGCTAATGTCGGCTGCTGTGTCAATAAGAGCACCTATTCACCTGTTCGAGTTTGTATTGGACCAGTTTTTGTTATTAGACTTGAAGTTCCTTTTAGTTTTGGGCATGTCACTGGCAATCATTATTAAGCATCGGTTGATTTTGTGTGTCTCCCGTCCTCCTCCTGAGAGATCTTTGAGCAGACACGGTAGTGCAGTGCTGGGCCTTTCTGTGTGGTGTTTGCATGCTTTCCCCGTGTCAGCATAGGTTTCCCCTTGTGTATGAATATAAGTGTGTTTTGAGAGTGAATGCAGGACAACGGATGAAAATTAGCCCACGGCTAATTCGGCGTGTTTACATCATGTGTTTCTGATGCTAATCAGGTACTCAATGAGGAGGGAGCGAAAGTCAGTGTACAATAGGATGTAATGGCCCATCTCAGTTAGTTTCAATGGGCCATTATCAGGAGGTCCCGCCCTGTGGGCAGGGCTTTCACAGAGTAGGATGTATGAATATTTTCTAAAACAGAGTCCAGATGACTACAACTGAATCTTTTTCTACAATCATGTGTTTCATGTATTTTCATTAACATGCACTGTCCTGACCAAATAAATAAATAAATAATAACGCTCTCGCCCGAAGAGTTTTTCTACGCTTTAGACGGAGACGTCTTGGGACTTTGTCATAGTTCATCTTTGCTTTGTAAATGCTCTCACTGACTTCCGGTTATGACGTCGAACTAGAGACATGCACTCGCTCCGCTACTGCAGAAATTTTACTTAAAAATCTCACTTTCACCCACATAATCCCAAGAAAAGAGATAAGTAAACAGGGAAAATACAGCACGGGGAATGCTTTGGGAGCTAAACAATCAAAGCTCTGACAGACCATAGTGGAAAACGGACCGCCTCACAAGCTAACAAGACTAGCATAGCTAACAAGATCAGCCCGGCTCCTGAAAGCCTGTCCCCGGTGTGGACTCTCCAGGCCTGTCCCTATCGGAAGGAGGAGAGGACGTAACTTTACAACAGGTTGCCCTTATTTTGAACTGAAATGTGACATAGCATCATTGAGAGCTGAGGTCAGAGCTGAGGTCAGAGCTGAGGTCAGAGCTGAGGTCAGAGCTGAGGGTCAGAGCTCAACAGAATGGAAGCCAATATAGTGAAGCGGTAAGTGGATGTGGAGCATGAATCACTGAGGCGTGTTTCAGACATTATGAATGAGTTGCAGGAGCTGAAAGCCAAGGTAATGAAACTGTGGACTGAGAAGAATATGAAAAGCAAGATCCTGGTCCTGCAGAAAAAAATCTCAGACTCGTGGGAGTCATGGAGAGTGATGACTGTGAGTTGTCACAGTCATCACTCTCCCATGACTGAAGGCTTTCTTGAGAGGATAGTCCCAGAGTTTGTTTCTGGGCCTGGAATTGTATGGGCCCTCCATTAATATAGAAAGAGCACCTTGCCTGGGTCAACAAAGACAAGAAGCTGATAAACCACAAGGCCCAATAATGTGGTTTCTTAACCATCATGTGAAGAAGCACATCATGGCTCAAATGTTAAAGGAGACCTCCAGTACAAAGGCAAACAAGTGTTCTTCGCCCAGGATATTCTATATGAAATTTGTCAACAACAAGAAAAGTTTTGCCACGTCTGTGAGGAATTCCAGAGGAGACGACTGAGGCATGGCTTCTCGTATCCGACAACTCTTCTGGTGACTTTTGAAAGTCAAAAACACATGCTCAAACCACTAGCAAAAGAAGTGTTCCTCAGAAAAATGCAAAACACTGACAACTGAACAGCGACAAGAGATGGAGCCTCCAATGTGGGCTATGTGAAGTTGTTTTGAGAAAATCTGCCATCGAGGATTCAAACTACTATGATATATTTTGCGACTGTCTGTTTGCTCACAAGTATGGGACTGAGATCAATAAACCTCTCCAGACTGTTTTTGACATTGCCATCCCACCTGATTTCAGAACCATACATTTGGCCCTCAAAACTCCTGCCATGGATACAATAAACATTAGAGCATACTTTTGGCAGCATAATCTGCACCCACAATTAAGGACTGGCCACAATTAAAAGGACTCGGGTCTCCAGGCTCGCTCTTGGAGGGGACCTTACACCGACTGACGCATGATGCATGAAATTAAAAGAGAAATGCAGCGTGACATGGCGGCGCTAAGAAAGTGCACCAAACCCAAAACCTGATCATGTAAATGTTCAAAAGGTGAATGGAAGTCCATTCCTAATGAAGGGCCCCCGAATGCTCCCCGGCCGATCCTGGCTACAGTCCTCAAAAAGAACCCCCACTTGACACTTTAACGAACTCCTCCTTGGGCGTCTGCCCAACCAGCTTAAATTTGGTGACAATCATCTACAGGAGCGGGGCATCAAAAGTGATCTAATTTTTCTCCTCCAAGTGCTACGGCCTGTGTTCATTTGCACTGATCACGCACAGCACTGGCCATGTCCAGTGTTGCCGTCTGTTTAGTTCTTGGATAACACACACAATGAGGGTGCGTCAGTGCCATCTTTATCAAGTCGAAAGTGCAGAGTACGAAGGCCGGTGGCACGCGAGGGCCATTGGATGCCGCTTGCGGCTTTAATTTTGTTGTTACTTTATTGAATTTGAAACTGCTGGAATCCATCTAAATACAACATTGGGTAAACTTACAATGAGAAGACACTATTGCAACAGTATTAAAAGCTCATTAAATTTGGATTGTCTTAATATGTCCCCTTCGACTGTGTGTTTCAGGGGAGATGGGCCACCACCACCTAAAATGTCCAGATACGACAGCGGAGGCGGACCGGGGGGATTTGGTGGTCGAGGAGGTGGTTACAGAGGCGGGTACAGAGGAGGCTACTCAGGAGGATCAGGAGGAGGCTACAGGGGTGGAGGCTACAGAGGAGGGTCCGGAGGCGGGTACAGAGGAGGGTCCGGAGGCGGGTACAGAGGAGGGTCAGGAGGCGGCTACAGAGGAGGGTCCGGAGGGTATGGAGGAGGAGGTGGCGGCTTCAGAGGTGGATTTGGTGGCAGGCTCCTGGAGATGATGCTGAGATGATTTATTTTTTATGTTCTTGTACTTTTGAATTTATGCCTAAATTTAAGCTGAGAAAATATAATCAATAATATTGAAACGACTTCATGCCACTGACACAAAAATCATTACTTTTGTTCATCCTGCTAAAGCCTTTTCGAAATGTTAAACATGTGCCGACTGCTGGAAATGACAGGACCAAACAACCACAGCTCCAATCTTGGACTGATAAAAAAAATCTCTACGAATGAAATTAAACGTAACCCAAAACTCCTTTTGACCCATAACATGTTTTTCTCCGCTCTTTCACTACACAGTTAGGCTTGTTGTAATAAGTACTATATTGAGGATCAAAGTTTAAGCTAACGTCCCAGTGTGTATCGTTGTAATGCCCTGTGCAGTGTCATACTGTGAGAGGTTCTGATCTTGATCTGTCGTGTTTTCTTTTTCAAGCAATCAAGCAGTTCATAATGATTTTGTTTTGCCTTTTTAGTGCTATTTAAGTGTGTTTAGTTTGTGTTTTGTCTTTAACTAAATTAACCTAAATAGCACTAAAATGGCAAACCAGAATCATTCTGAACATTAATGAATGTGATAAGAATACCACGTAGTACACAATGTAGTAGCACAAACAGGGCTGTTCATGTTGTCATGGTTGAAATGTGCATCTCTATCTGGTTGCAAGTGCACTATTGGAAGATTGATTCTTGTGCATCTGGTCAAATAAAGCATACGTTCTTAATTTGTCTGATGTGCATATTTGTCTGTACTATTCCAATAAGAATACAGAGGAAGCAAAAACATTTCACACTGAACTATTGCAAAAGACAATTAAATATACTATAACACTATAAACTGCTCTTAACTTTGCTAATTTAATTTTACTGATGTCATTTCTAAAAACATGCATTTAAATTCACATAACGCCCCAAAACAGAACAGACTTTTTCATGACATTTATAGCAGTTTTAGCTGTATTAACAGGGATTTTTGATGCATTGGCAAAAGAATTGCAGCAGATAAGTCAAAATACCTGAACCAAGCTGTAAAATGTAATTGGTAGAATATCTGGAGCGTCGAGATATCTTCGGACCAACTGGGATGTTGCGGCCAATAAATTCCGATAGCCTTTTCATCGCCACTGACCAAAAGTGTCTGTATATATGGACAAGGCCATAATGCATGATAGTAGTCATCTCTAATGTAAGGGCATGCAAGTCCATTTGAAAACGTTTGTGTAAAACTGTGGGCCCTGTATGTCTAATTTTGCCGTTACTCAGCTTTGAACAACTTTTAACTGGTCTCTTAAAAAACCACTTAAATGGATGATTGAAAAATAACAAAAAATACTGGGCTCTTTACAACAGCCCACCATCAAAAATCTAAATAGTTTAGCGGTCACTTGACCGACTGACTTTGGAAAGAGGGGGGAGGCAGGGCTGTGATTGGTCATCCCTGTTGTTTGCTTTGTACTTGGAACCATTGGCCCAATATCTTAGACCAGGGTGTCAAACTCATTTTGGGCCAGGGGCCGCTTTTCGACGCTCAGGCTGGGTCGCGGGCCGAACATAATGTAAAAAATAAAACAATAAAAAATATAACAAATGTTATATAGCCTAGTAGTCGGCCTTCACTCACCGTCTGCACATCCCACATCTTAATCTTTGTGTTATCTTGTTTGTGTCCCTGCCCCAACATCCACTGAAAATATCCATCACGTTGACCTCGTGTAATGTACTCAATATGTGTTGTTTATCATTGTATGCTTATTGCTGAAACTGTTTTTCATTTTCCAAGAGTTCAAGTACCCGAGTAGGCACCGTGTGAAAGCCAGCCGCCCCGGTGGCTGACGCTCTTTATGCATGTCCCTCATGTCGCATCTGTCATCAAGTCACATTCCTATGTTGTGAATTTGTTCATTGACAATGGCAATAAATATATCCTGATTCCTGATTCCTGAATAGTTCTATGTGGACACTGTGGCACAAATGTGCAGCAGGTGAAAGACTGAGTCCATATTCATGCAGCAGCAGGAACAGGAACATGGACGTGTGATTATGATTCTGATATTAAATGTTTGTATCACAGACATGTTAATATTGCTGCACTAACTCAATATGAGCTCACTATTTTTACAGTTTAAGCTTATTTGAGTGACAAATGATTCATGTGGTGAATCAAATGAGAGCTCAAAGCAGCTTCACTCTGTCATGTTCAGACTTTATTACACTCTGACCTGTGTTTTTACCTGTGGCTCATGATCTGCCCAGGTTTTGCACTGGTTTGGATGTTTTCCTCACAGGTTGTCAGCAAAGAAGTTTGTTTTCTTGTTGTTAGCTTCACATTAGCGCCGCTTTTAGCACAGCTCTAACGTCCACAAAACCGCCTCTTTTCTTTATTCCTCGTGTTTCCCACGATCTGCCCTGGGGCAGAGCGCTACAGGTCATCGCTGCCGGTGTGTTCCATTTTAAACCTGCTGCGATGAGTGTCGCTGGGGGCTGTCCCTCGGCACTTACGCTGGCAGCACACAGCGCAGAGCAGCGCGGGGGAGGGGCCGCGGCCGCAAAGGATTGTGGGAATTGTAGTTCTAGCGATAAAAACGCGATTATATCTATTGGAAATGAATAATTATAAACTAGAAATGTTCGGCGGCCACATCTGGCCCGCGGGCCTTGCGTTTGACACATGTGTCTTAGACAATCAGAAATAATTTATGGTGTTTCAATGGATGTGACTGAACATAAACTCTGACATACTCAGATGACGTCCTCCTATATTTGACCAAACCAGAAATGTCCATACCAAATGTGATATGCACTGGTAAAGGAACTATTAATGGAAAGGTTTTTACTGTGGTTTTTATAATGTTTTATATTTTTAAGGTTTTTTCTGATGATAGTGATGTGATTTGTTTGTTTTTGACATCAGACTTTATGCTCCATGTGGGCTGTCTGCTTCAGTACATAAACTCTGTCTAATTTAATTTTCATTTCAATTTATTTTTGTAACGCCCAAAATCACAACAGTAGTTGCCTCGAGGGGCTACAGTGGAAAACAAAATAAACAATGTTCATAGGGACTTGGAAATGTC
>BJKM01000469.1:0-23761 GCA_015082035.1 Chaenogobius annularis
AGTTTTTGTTCTATTTTTCCTTGTCAATTCATTCGGTGGTATCTGGAAGTCCTTTGGATAGGTTCTTAAGCACATGTTTATAAAGCGATGGGCAAAATCTCGGCGTGGGGACATCCATTGAGGGTCTTTTTTCCCATGTGATTAAAACTTTTCTACCCACCCACAAATATGCACCTGCTCGGAACTCTTCCAAATGACTAGATATTTGGGACAACGCTTGTCAAAATTGGGGCTTTTCCCTCCAAAAAACTCTCTTTTTTTTTTAAATAAAAAAGCAGGGGTACAGGTTCAAAATCCGGAAAAGGCTTCCGGCACCTGGTATTCCCAGGCGGTCTCCCATCCAAGTACTAACCAGCCCGAGCTCGCTTGGTTTCCGAGTTCAGATGAGATCGGGCATTTTTTTTTTTTTATCTTTTATTATCAAAAACATCTTTTAAAAACATTTTTACATATATATTTACAAGTATTTACAAAAATATCAACAAACACTACACACAAGGGCAAGGGTATGAGAACACACAAGGGCAGGGAAAGACAAGACAAAATTACAAGTCAAACACACAATCATTCAGTCACATTTTCTTCAATACGGTGATGGGGGGGTCAGATGAGGTCCATGTGTCCAGAAGGTGTGGGGTGGTGCCGGGTCAAAAGGTGATGTTCAGTTCTCCAGAGGGTGTGACGTGGATCAGGGTGTTGTGGGGGACGAGGTGGGTGATGAATCGGTGCTCTGCTGCCATGTGGAGGTGTCGGAGGTGTGCGGCCAAGAGTTTTTTGAAGATGGGCCATGGTTGTGCTGTCCTTTTTTTCGCGGAGGTGGATGTTCCTGTTGAGATATAAAGTATACCGGGCTATGGAGAGAGTTAGTCTTGTTAGATGGGTGTTTGCTCCAGAGACGACGACCCTGTCCGGGACCGAAGAGGAGGAGCCAGGGCTCCTGGTCATCCCCTCCTAGGGCAGCCGGCGGTGGGAGCATCCAGGACATCCGGCGAGCGAGGAGGTCCTGCAGCCGGGTCCAGAACGGGCGGACGGCCGGGCAGGTGTATATCATGTGCTCCAAGGTCTCGGGGGGTCCGTGGCACACGGGGCAGTCCGCAGCGTAACTGTCAGGAAGAAATGCGTGCAGTGCTGCGGATGTAAAAAACGATCCTGTGTCTAAATTTAAAGTCAAACTGACCTACATTATGTGGGGTGTACCAATTATAGATGTTAGCCCAGATGGTTGCGATGGTGCGTGCGGGGAATGTTGTTGACCACTTGTGTTCCGAGGCAGGACGCATGCGCATCCAGCGGCAACAACAACTGATAGAAGGTACGGGTGCGTAGGTCAGTGAAAAGCCTAAACCGCCCCGTGCTAACTAAAACATTGAAATTCAACTTACCTGTTGTGCTCCCCATTTGGCCCAAAGTGCTTCCCCAATGCCTAACCAGATACCTGTGAAAAATACTTACCATACCACTAATATACTTTTTCCTAAATACTTTACCTGCTAATCTAAAACACTTACCTATATAATCTACACTAAAATTACCTTTCACATCAAATACCTTACCTAAATATTCCAGCCCAGCCTCCTCCATCGCCCCCACTGAGCATGCACTCGCGCCTCCCGGGGGGGGGCGGAGAGCAAGTCAGGGTTATGACGGAGGGGCATGAGCGCGAGAGCCTGACCGCTGTCTGGAACCGCCACAGTCAGGGGCCTGAAAGCCCTCCACGCCTCCAAGAGTTCCCTCTCGAAGGGGGGAGGTCTGCCAGGACCGAAACAGGGGGCACCAGACACAAATTTTAAACACCGAACTTACCTATGCTGTTGAAAAACTCGCCTAAATAATCCTTCCACGGAGCATCCTACCTCAACATCGAGAAATTTCCGAATTGTTTTCCAGCCTGAAGGCCTGCTTCCTTAAACCTAAATCTGCTAACTTTAAGCCTCCCTGATCGTACTCGCCTATCAAAACGTTATGTGCAATAGAGAGCCCCGCTCACGCTTCCACAAAAAGTGGTTCACCGCTATCCTTAAATTTGTTTGCATACACCTCCGGCAGGCCGTACATGGAGAGTGCATGGTTCAACATGGACATGTTACGACTAATACCTTACCTTTTAATGTCAAATTACGTCGCCTCCATAAATTTTAAACGCGCTATTATTTTGTCCACAAAGACGACCACAGTGCAGTCCGACACGCCTCCTCGTCTCTGCCAAGGGGCACGCCGAGCACCTTGTAAGAGTCCCGCATCCCGGAGCTGGACAGGGAGAGGAAGGGCGTGACTTGCCGGCAAAATTTACCAACGTTTTATCGAATTTATTTTGGCCCTGAAGCGAGGCCCTAAACGTTGAGCGCATGGAGAGAGGCGTTCAGGCTCTCCACGTTCGGAGGATCAGATTTGTGTCATCCGTACTGAAAATTTTGACTTCCCTACCCGCAGGCGAGGTCAGTCCTCACCGTCGGGTTGCCCGCAAATAGCCGCCAAAGGCTCAGCGACGATGCTGTGAGGAGCGACGAGAGAGGGGATACCCTGCCTGACTATCTTTTTAAGGGAAAAGAATAGTTAGAAACGTTCACTTTACCTTACTAACAAAAAGAATAGATTAGCTGTACCAATTCATCGTTCACCGAACCTAACTTATCTAATACAACCCAGAGGAACGAATGTTCAACTCGTCGAACGCTTGATGAATCTACCGCTACTTGAATACCACTGTGCGTGCATCTGTGGAGGAGATATGAGAGACAAAACTGTGTCTGAGATATCCCTCAGGGACGCTGTAGGCCTGCGAGGGGTGTATGACGGACCCAATTACCGCTTTTAACTACCTGCTAATACCTTCGCTAAATTTTGTAATCTCGTTAGCAGGCTGATGGCCTGTAGTTGGCGAGGTGCTCTGTCGCCCTTCTTAAAAGCAGAGTGACGACACTTCTTCGAAAACTTCACCAACTCTACACTCACTCTACAGTCCATTATATAAACAGGAGTAGGATGAGCTAACTGGAAGCGAAACGCTTAAAAACTCCAGGTTAGTCGTCCTCTCGGGCTCTTTCCTGTATTTAACTCTTGACGCCGCTTCTTATCTCATGAGAGGATACAGAGGCGCGTCGACAGCTCCTATCCTCTGCTCAGTGTGGCGCTCCAGAGCACACTACAGCCTGATTAAAGGTCTGCTCTGGCATCCATTGAACTAAAAAGCTACTGTATAATCCTCGCGCTGTCTCTAAATCACTTACCTCTGAAACAATCTTACCTGTCTTACCTTCAACTTAATTATATACAACTTTTCCTGTTTCGCCTTCTCTACGCCGAAGAGAACGCCGTCGAGTTCTTACTTTCGACTGTGTGTCTGGCTTTTGGCTCTCAAAATAGCCGCGATTTTACTTACTCCAGCTGCTCTTTCGCTCAGCGGCGCATAGCATGGTTATTCCGGTCCACAGGGCAGCGGTGGAGGCTGCGCCCCGTCCAGGTCTGCAGGCGCTGGAGGAGAGCTTGTTCTCCTCTGGCACGTCACAGCCAGCTTAGTGTTGCTGTAGTTTGATGCATCAGTTTTTTTAATGCGGTGCTTTGGCTGACGGCACAATCGACAGCTGGTCGATCAGCTCCAGCTCATATCGAGATCGAAGAGATGTTAGTTCTCCTGCCAAACTGTTTCGTCACTGAGGACTGGAGCTGTTTAGGACCCACAGTCCCATTCCTAGTGACGAACGATGACCACAGAGAATTTAAAATGAGTGATCACTCAAGCCTGCCAATTTGTAGGAGACCGTGACTCTCTGCGCCAGAGCAGAGGAGGCAAAACAAAGGTCGATGCGGGACTGTTTCAGGACCCGGACGCCTGCGCCGTGGAGAAGTCCTCAGGGAGGGGTGGAGAAACGCCAACCTCCATCAGGTCCCGTGGCAGCGGCTCTTCAAAAGGCGTCTGGCTGTGCTGTATTTATAGTGGGTTTTTTGTTCCTAGTCGATTGGGCTTAATGTGGTGTTGGAAGTGACCGATCAGTATTGTATGGTCATTTGTGAATGTAATTTTTCTTGAAGAATAACCTCCTCGTACTCTCATCATTCAGGGCATAGATGTTGAGACTCAACCTGAATTTTACTGCGTCGTAAGTCCAGGACTAGGAAGGAGCTCGGGGTCAGCGTGTTCCACGGTGGTTGGCCTAAAAGACCGGCTCCCACGTGGCACGCACGCGGCGCGCGTGCCGGGCCAAAACACAGAGCCTACCCCATGTTCCGCACTTGTTGCGCGTGGCTGACCTCCAATGTGTTCCTGGATGCAGGCACGTCCATTGGAATTGTGTACGACTCTGCATCCGCACTGGGCTCCGAGGCCACCTGGTTCCAAGAGGAAAGGAGAACGCCATTAGGAGAATATAGGAGATTACCCATGATTTATTTGGTCTTGTTAGTCTTGCGGTCCTGATTCCTGATTCTTTTTTTGTTTGTCTCAATGTTATGAAATCCATCAGGTCGTCGTTAATATGGTGTGATGCTCATCATGTGGGGCAGAGTACGTGTGGCGGATGGTGGATTGGTGGCTGTTTTGATGGTCCTTTGGGTGAGTGGGGTGGAGGAGGGGGCTACACTCTCCCCTCTCCTGGCACCTCTCGCCGTGTGAAGCGGAGGACACACGCTGGCTTGCGCGCAAGCGCGCTCCCCAGCCTCAGTACTTTTTTTTTTTTTTCCATTTCGTCTGACCTTCCCTACTTACCACTGGGCTTAGGATCATCCCGTACGCCGAGACGTGTCCTCCCCTTTGGAGGTAAGATGCGGGGCCTGTCCGCATCCATGCTCTTCAGGGTTCAGCCTCTGCCTCCACGGGCTGAGAGTAGACCCTCCGGGTCCTCCCTGTCAGTAGAAAGGGGCTAATTGGACAGCCCATCTAATTTCCAGACGCTGCGCTGTGCAAACATCCTATCTGGGCCAATATGGGCTCGGTCGCGTTCGTTAGAGGAGTCAGCAAGGCCAGACTCTCTGACATCGCCGACACCTCCAAGCTTCCTCCTCCACTTCAGAGAGCGGAGTTTTCGGGTACGCTCTGGGCCACGGCCTGCTCCTTCCTCCAGCCTCTCTTCTCCTCTCCACTGGCGCCTCTCCTTGTCTCCTCCTGTCCACCGCACACACAGACTAAATGACGAACATGCGCCATCTCTGCATTTAGGAGCCTCTGGCGACGTAAACACTTCCTGCGTGCGTAATGCCCCTGGCTCCCGCAGTTGCGGCATCAGAAAGTCAGGGAGCATCCCTCAAAATATGGCAGGCTGGAGACAAACCCGCTACAACCCATACGTGCTATCGGTGTATTCACCAGTGGGGGGGGGGTCAGGGGGGGTGGTGAAGTACTCAGGGCCGCCCGCGGTGTCAAACCTGACAGATACGGTAGCTACTTGGCACCGTGTCCGTGAACCGTTAGCGCAACTAACCTGTCCCGTCGCTCACATTCGTCCCGGGCCACATTCTGCCTCCCTCACCTCGGAGACCGCAGACCCAGGCGGTACAGCTTGGAGAGGATCTCCTCGTCCTCATATAAGCGCGGCAGCCCCATAAAGAGACGACAGCTCATCCACCGAGATATCCGGGCGTGACACCTAACTCCCCCAATGCAGTACCGTCCAGGGAGCCGCTCCTTCGCCTTGGGTGTACTGACGGTGGACTTCAAATACTTTGTCCTTGGACATGGAGGTCTGCATGCCACTACAGAAGCTGCACACCTCTGCGTGTGCTTTTAACAAATGCAGTGGGGTGATGTGTGTCCTCAGAAATTCGCAACACCAATGTGAGTTCCTTATATAATTTCCCTTTTCTTCTTTCTCTTCATTCGTATATTCTTTAGCAGTTTTAGTTAAGCAACAATAACTTGCGTTCTCGCACGTGTCCATCAATCCAGTGCATTTGTCTTGTTCATGCGGGGTCCGATGCATGTTGTCCGTCCCTGGGTTGATCATGCCAAAAGAGCAAAAACAAACAAAAATCCACCCCCAGCAGAACGCACTAAATGCGCTGTAGTCTTGTTTGTCCTGGCTGTGGGCTCCAGCGTAGCCAGCACGGTGATGGGAGTGAGTGAGGATGACCAATGATGGCAGTGTAAAAGTGTACCATCAGTTGCATCTGCCCTCATTGGTCCACTTCTTAGAGGTCCACTGCAGGTTTGGAGAGCTTCAGCCTCTGCCTGTACGTGGGGATTTCAGGTGAACCATGGCGTGATCTGAAAAGCCCAGAGCAGCACGAGCCACGGCACGGAAAGCGTTACTGACTGTTGTGTAACAGTGATCCAGCGTGTTTCTGCTCTCATGTCAGAACTTTATAAACTGTCTGTACTTTGGTAGTTCGTGGCTGAGATTCCCCTTGTTAGAATCAACCAGGATAATACACAAGGGGTCTGGGAAGGTCCGCTCCACACTCAGAATCTGGTCGCGAGCGCGCGCTGTGCCACATGCACATGTGCGCTCGGTGGGATGTAACAACAGCCAGAATGAATGAAGCAAACTCACGTGGCGAGTAGAATGGTTTGCAGTTAATGAAGAGATATTCCAGATCAGGAGAGCAGTGTTTGGAGATATACAGTCACATCTGAAGACCCAGGCGTTGTTGATGTAAAAACAGACTCCTCTGCCGCGTGTTTTACCCCCGGAGAGACCCTTCTGGCGATCAGCTCGAAAAAGTCGAAACCCCTCGATCGGCATGGCGCCGTCCGGGATCGGCTTGCTGAGCCACGTCTCCGTGAAGCACAAAACAGGAGATGAAGAAAAGTCTCTGTTTCGTCTCATCAGCAGTGCCAGTTCGTCCATTTTGTTGGAGAGTGAGCGAACGTTGGAGGAGGAAATCCCAGGTAAGGGCGTCGTGTACCGCGTCTCCTGAGCCGTACGAGGACCCCGCACGTTTTCCTCGCCTGCGGCGTCTCACTCCTTTAGCAAAAGAAGGGCTAATTCAGCAGCAGAAGCTAAAAAAAATGGAACTAGGTCCGTAGGAGTTGTTGTTCGGAAGGACAAGAGCTCTTCACGGGTGTGAGAGCACGCAGAACGCACATTTACAAACATAAACAGACAAAACAAAGGGCACCTAAAGGCCAGGCATCCATCTGCAGCGCCATCTTGGATCTGTAAGAATACAGGGACATCACCATCCAGATCTGCAGATTGACAGTTATCCAGGAGCCAAGTTCCAACATGGGGCCTCACTTTTGGAGAGGGCAGAGGTGAAATGTAGAGTGGAAAAGATTATCTGCTCCTTCGGCCTGAACAACAGAGTACAAAAAGCACAAACATCCATTAAAGAAATACAAGGAGTGTCCAGATCGCGCCGAGGCCAGTGTAACACCGGTCCCTGCTCGGGGACGGGGCCATAATTCACTTACTAACCCTAACCCTAACCCTAACCCTACCCTAGCCCTAACCCATATTGATGGAACCGAACCAGGAGTTAAAGGGGGCCTCCAGGGCTACTCCTAGTCTGCAGAGGGTCCAGTTAGTTGCAGTCCAGGAAGCCATTGCTGCTCCTGTCAGTACCCCAAGCACACTCTTAGTCCAAGCACAGATCCATGCTGTCCACACACAGGTCCACGCCGTACAGGGAGAATCTCCTGAAACATTACCGGATTCAAACTGGGAATTACCAACAGGACAGAAAGTACAGTCCCCACAAAGTACCCCGGAAATATTAGACCACTCACCCCACAATCAATCTCAAGCAGAGTGTAACATAGGACCCCGTGATGGTGCCCCCCACAGACAGGAAGAGGCATTTCCAAAGATTGTATCAAGCAGCACAAAAACGCTTCCCGTATGCCGAAATCACCACCCCCCTGGTCCAACATTCTACCAGACTGCCTCCTGAGATTAAGAGAAACATAGCAGAAACAAACAGATATTTACAGAGGAACCGACGCACACTAGAGGGAATACCACAAGGACAATTTCACACAGCCATTGATAATGTACATTGGACGCCAGAAATATACTTCAGCATTACACAAAATATTTAAACTTGCCACCCCTTCACAAGCAGGTGGAGGGACAGGACCGAAGAGTGTAATCGTTTTAGCAAAAGACTACAAATTAACTGCCCAACAATTAGAGGTACTTGGAAGAGGACTCAAATTTGTCCCCACCATACAAAACAACAAAGACTTAAAGATACAGTTAGAATGGGACCTGCAGGCCTATCACAGGAAGGTGGACTTGGCCCTCTACTTCAACAGAGGGGCGTCCAACTATAACCCCAATAACAAGAGGAAGATGCCCTTTACCAGGAAATTTCTAGAACCATCTGTGTGGTGCCCACCTAAAGACCAATTACCACCTGAAGAAGCTATTTTAAGACGCATGGACAGGAGAGAAATAAAGAAAAACTACCAATTGATAGAGGAAAAACCCAATATGAGCAAGGAGCAATACATGGACATAATGAGACTTAAGAATAACACCAACATTGTTATAAAACTGGCGGATAAAGGCAGTGCCCTAGTCATCATGGACAGGACGGATTACGTTCTGGAGGCAGAAAGACAATTGAATGACCGAACTTATTATGTCCCAATAGACCAGCCCTTGCACACTAAGACCATGGAGGAGGTGGCCATAATTTTGGACCATCTCCACCACAAAAAATACATTTCCTTAAGACAAAAGAAGTACTTGGAGGGCCTACCTGAACCCAGATTGAGGAGGTTCTATATTTTGCCCAAGATCCACAAGGAGCCAGAGAAATGGACCATCCCGGGACGGGTCCCACCAGGCTGCCCTATTGTCTCAGACTGCAACAGTGACACCTATAGGACGGCAGAATATATAGATCACTATTTGGCACCATTAGCTACCAAACATGCCTCCTATATAAGGAACACACAACATTTCATTGAATTGATTAGAGCAAGGCCCCTCCCCCCACCAGCCATCTTTTTCACAATTGATGTGGACTCATTATACACCAATATTCCAATTCAAAAAGGGATCCAAACAGTCAGAGACCAATTCAGGAAGTACCCGGACACCAGTAGACCAGATACAGAACTTCTGCAATTGCTGGAAATCAATCTGACCAAAAATGACTTTGAATTTAATGAGAAACTGTATTTACAGGTCAAAGGCACAGCTATGGGGAAGAGATTTGCCCCACGCTAAAGAGCTTCATGCTGTCCTTGAAACTTTCGGTCTTACTCAGCGCGTGAGTGGCCCCACCCACAGCAGAGGGCACACTCTAGATCTTCTAATTACAAAAGGGGTTAATATTTCAACATTTCTAACTTTACAACACTCTAGATCTTCTAATTACAAAGGGGGTTAATATTTCAAATGTCAATGTGGTCGATGTTGCTCTGTCTGATCATTTCTGTGTCTTCTTCGACCTGTCTGTTTTTCCCAAACCATCCAGACTGGTCCTGCAATTGTCCGGAGGAGACACATAAATGGCAGCACAGGAAAACTGTTTATGGAAATGATTAACTTTGAAAATGTCTCATGTTCTAATGTAAATGATTTGTTGAACTCTGTTACATCTAGTGTTTTGAATGTCCTCGACACCATTGCCACTATGAAGGCTAAAATTGTTCAAAAATAAGCAGAAGGCGCCATGGAGAAATGATGATTCGGTCAGAGGCACAGAAAAGGGAGTGCCGTCCGGGCCGAACGAAAATGGCGCAAGTCGAAAGCTCCAGGTTCAGAAAGAAGATTTACAGAGAGAAGTTGTACATGTACAACCTCATTTTATGTAGAACTAGGGAAGGATACATTTTTCTGAAATAATTGGAAGCTGCAGTAACAACTCGCGTGTCCTGTTTGCCACAGTAAACAGATTAACAAACCCTCCAGCTCAGCTGCCGTTAGAACTCATTTCCACATCCAAGTGTAATGAGTTTGCATTATTCTTTAATGACAAAGTTCAGGGCATTAAAAATGCTATAAATTCTACATTGCAAAAAATTACCCTCAAAACCACCCACACACTTAGAGCTGACTCACTTTGCACCTTGTAACTGACAAAACTGTCCAGGAGATCATCACCAGCCTGAGTTCATTTACATGCTGCCTCGATGTGTTACCCACCAGATTTCTAATAGTCTGTGCTGAACAGTTTGTTAGCACCACTCACTCACATAGTTAACATGTCGCTTCAATCTGGAACATTCCCAATGTCTTTAGAAAACTGCGGTCATAAAGCCTCTCCTAAAGAAGAGCAGTCTTGATGCCGCAGTACTGAAGTCATTTACCGGCCCATCTCTAATCTGCCAATTTTGGGGCAAAGTCCTTGAAAAGGTTGTTTAGCAACAGCTCACTGATTTCCTCTTAATAAACAACTCATTTGATGTTTTCCAGGATCAGGGTTTTAGACCTCATCCACAGCACTGTGAACTGCTGTTGTCAATGGTACGGAAAATGACATCCACCCTTGAACACTGACGCGGGCAAAGCCTCAGTCTTAATTCTGTTAGATCTGAGTGCTGCTTTTGACACTGTCGATCCATGGGACCTCTTACAGGAGACTAGAAGGACTGGGTGGCGTTATCCACTGGCACTGCGCTAAACTGGTTAAAGTCCCTATCTGGAAAGACAGGAAGGTACTTTATCGAAATTGGTAACTGTGTCTCAGACCAGATGCCCTGACCTGTGGATGTTTTACCCCAAGGGTCAATCCTGCTGGACCCCTTCTGTTCAACCTCTACATGCTGCCGTATAGGGTCAGTTGATACAGCAGCGAGAATGTGTTCCTATCACAATTACGCAGACGACACTCAGATCTATGTTTCACTGACGGCAGGTGGAATATGGACCAGTGGATTCACTCTGTCACTGCACTCCAACAGATCAGTGTGTGGATGCAAAACACAACTTTCTCCAGCTGAACTCAGACAAGACTGAAAATCATCGTCTTTGGCCCACAGAAACAAAGAGAAAGTGCTTAACTGTCACCTCCAGAGTCTTGCTCTAAAACCTACACATCAAGTTAGAAATCTGGGGGTAAGAACCAGAACTAGAACCAGGAAGTACGATCACATTAGTCCTGTGCTCAGGTCTCTGCACTGGCTCCCTGTGGCTCAGAGAATAGACTTCAAAGCAGCTCTGCTTGTATACAAGTCTCTCCATGGCCTAGCACCAAAGTACATCTCGGACATGTTAGTGCCATATGAACCATCTCGGACTCTGAGGACCTCAGGGACCGGCCTCCTGCTGGTGCCCAGAGTCAGGACTAAACATGGGGAATGTGCGTTTCAGTTTTCTGCAGCTAAAATCTGGAACAGTCTTCCTGAGGATCCGCTACTCTGGCAATGTTCAAATCTAAACTAAAAACTGTTTTGTTTGGCTGTGCATATGACTGAAATGTTTTTCTTTGCACTCTTCTCTTTTATGTCTTGAACTAAGATTGTGATTTCTGCCATGTCTTTGTGATTTTAATGCATTTTTTCCTGTTGTGTGAAGCACTTTGAATTGCCTTGTGTACGAATTGTGCTTTCTACAAATAAACTTGCCTTGCCTTGCCTTGCCTTGCCTGCATATGCCAACATATTCATGGCAGATTGGGAGGCGAAAGTACTGAGCACATGCCCTATTCAACCACTGGTGTATCTGAGGTACTTAGATGACATATTTGGAGTATGGGGAGACACAGAAACCCACATTTATGGATTTTATCAAAAGATTGGACAATTTTGATCCGTCTATACACATTAAACATACCTCAAGTTACTTCTCGGTGGACTATTTGGACACCACGGTCTACAGGGGACCGGACTTCCCAAGCACAGGAGTAGTAGACGTTAAAATTTTCTTTAAAGCCACATATACCTATGCGTTGCTGCACAAGTCTAGCTTCCATCCAACTTTCATTTACAAGGGGATTGTGAAATCACAGTTGATGAGGTTCCGCCGGATCTGCACTGGGACCAGAGACTTCAGAGAGGGCGGTCCGGACCATGTTCTCCTCCTTAAGATCTAGGGGGTACACAAAACACATTTTTAAAGCAGTGTCTCAAAACCTTTCTAACTGGTGGAACTGAGGAAAGAGGGTCCATCATCCCGCTCATTACCACATATTCCACTACAGTAGTCCAGTTGAATGCTGTATTTAAGAGTAATTATCACCAATTCATTACGTCCCAGGGCCTTTTGCCCAACAGAACCATGGTCACTGCATACAGAAGAAATATCAGCTTAAAGGACATCTTGGTCAGAGCCCGACTGGAGGCAGGACCACAAAAGGCTGTATGTCAGAAAGAGAACAATCTGACTCCACACTGGACTAACCTCAAGTTGGTCAAAAGTCACAGCACAGGAACAATTTTTCCTGTCACACAAACATTTACAGCCCAGTCCACCAATTGTGTGTACCTGATATTTTGCATGGATTGTGGAGTCCAATATGTGGGACAGACAAAGAATTCCCTTCTCCTTCGGTTTTCCCAGCACAAGTATAATTTCCTTAAAAAAAAGGTGACGTCACGAAACCATTGATCCAGCATTTTAGGACACATGGCTATCGAGCAGTCCGAGTCTGTGGATTGGAGTCCAACAGCAACTGGTCCCTTGCAGACCGCCTGAAAGCAGAGCACAAGTGGATCAAACAATTGGATACAATGCACCCCAAAGGACTCAACATTAAATAGAACCTAACCGAATCAGACCTAGGGAGGTCATTATCCAAAAGAATGCCTTTTACCAGTCCTCAGCCCTAACCCTAACCAATTGATTCTAATGCCTGAACCTAACCTGACACAGGGAGGTGACAATTGGATTCACCTAACCCTAACCCTTGACCTTGGTGCCTAAACTTACCTGACATAGGGAGGTGACAATTTGATTCACTTAACCCTTGACACATCCCCTGCCCTAACCCTAACCAATTGGTTTTGGTGCCTAAAACCTAACCTGGCACAGGGAGGTGACAGGAATTGATCTAGGTGGCCTAAAAACATGATTGATTTTCTCGCTCAAAATTTTGGAGGAGCACAAGACACCTGAAAATGATTAACCCCTTAGGAAGGACCTACAAACACAATTTTGGTACCCACATGTGCACAATACTCTGCAGATTATGGGAAAAATTCAAAATTCGGAATTTGACAAAGGTAAAACACATAAATCCAAGTTTTAAGACAAAAATTTGTGACAGCCAATCACTTACGTCAGCCCCCACCTTTGGGCTGTGGGGGAAGGTTATAAAAGGGCCAGTCAGCTCAGCCTCTCCACTTCTCATAGACCACTTGAGAGGAACAACTCGGACCGCCAGATAGCCGCCGTGTTAGCAGCGTGTTCTAGGCCTGAAGAAGGACTACTTGTCCGAAACGTAGCCGCCACGACACGCTCTCTTTACTTTTCAGTTTGTTATTTTCCTTCATTTGCCCCCCCCCTATGATTTAAAACCACTTATTCGAACTACCGAACAGCCTGGAGGTTAAACTTAGCCCTGGGCGCTAGCATAAACCAGCCGGAAGCTAACCGGCCCTCGTGAGGAGGTCTCACGCCAAAGTCGCACAAACACGACATAAAACGTCACAAATAAAGTGAAAACACACTATAAACCAACTTAGTACTAACCGAACACCGATAACGCGTCCCAGATATGGACGGAGGAGGGACTTCGGTCGTGGTTCGCCCTCGCCGGGGCTCCGGTGAGCGGCGCAGACCCGCAGCGTTGGCCCGAGGTTGGCCCGAGGGCCACCGACACAAAAAGACCCAGCTCAGGAGTGTCCAGATCGCGCCGAGGCCAGTGCAACACCGGTCCCTGCTAGGGGACGGGGCCATAACTCACTTCCTAACCCTAACCCTCTTAATTGATTTGACTAGTTCATTTTAAAATGGGACTCGCAGAGTTAAATAGAGATTTAGTTTTATTTTTCCATTGTACTTCTGTATGTGTATTGTGCAGCACTTAAATCATTTGTATGAAATGCACTAGATGCTAACCCTAACCCTCCTAACCCTAACCTTAACCCTCCTAACCCTAACCCTAACCCTAACCCTTTGTATAAATGTAGAAAAAGATTCAGTTGTAGTCATCTGGACTCTGTTTTAGAACATATAATTTTTCCGAAAACAGAGTCCAAATCACAACAACTGAATCTTTTTCTACTATGGAACACTCCTGGACGAATGAGGGATTACACCGACATCTTTGTATAAATGTATATATATATAAAATATCCATTAACTCTATTAATGTGTAAAAGCCTGTTATGGATGTGGTACTTCTACAACATTCTACTGCAGAGGTTAGAATCTGATGTAGGTGTCAGAGGCCCCGCCCTCAGCTGGTTTAAATCCTACCTATCGGATAGGTACCAGTTTGTTAATGTAAACCAGAGCTCCTCAACCTGTTCTAAAGTAACCTATGGTGTGCCACAGGGTTCAGTTCTTGGTCCAATTCTGTTTACTCTTTATATGCTGCCGTTAGGTCACATGATCAGAAAGCATAGCATTAACTTCCACTGCTCTGCAGATGACACACAGCTGTATTTATCAATGAAACCTGATCAGACCGATCAAGCAGACAGACTTGGTGCTTGTGTGAAGGATATAAAAACCTGGATGACACTTAATTATCTGCTTCTGAACCCTGAAAAAACCGAGGTCATCGTACTAGGCCCTAATCATCTACGAGACGCTTTATCTGAGCAGATAGTCCCACTGGACAACGTCAGTGTGGCCTCCAGCTCCACTGGAAGAAACCTTGGAGTCTTATTTGACCAAGAGCTCTCATTCAAGCACACATCAATCAAGCCTGTAAAACAGCCTATTTCCATCTGCGTAATATTGCCAAAAATCAGAAAAATCTTGCCTAAAAGCGATGCTGAAAAACTGAAAAGCTTTCAACTGGTTCAAAATGAAGCAGCAAGATTACTAATAGGAACTAAAAGAAGAGGGCACATTACGCTGGTGCTCGAGTCTCTTCACTGGCTCCTGTCGAGTTTAGAATCAAATTCAAAATCCTCCTCCTGACTTACAAAGCCATAAATGACCTGGCCCCATCCTCAAAGAGGCTATAGGACCTTATCATCCAAACAGAGCACTTCACTCTCAAAATGCCACTTCTGGTGGTCCCAAGGGTCTCTAAAAGCACAGTAAGAGGTAGAGCGTTTAGCTCCCAAGCTCCTGTGTTGTGGAATCAGCTCCTGTCCATGTTAAAGAGGCCGACACAGTCTCTTCATTTAAGACCAGGCTTAAAACGTTCCTCTTTGAAATGGCTTGTGGTCAGGCCAGTTAGGAACAGAAATAAAAACCTACAGTTCCCAGCTACGCTGCCCTAGGAGCAACTATACTGGGGGAAGTATGGCAGCTTGAGCACTATCCTCTGCTAAAGTACTTTTCTATCAAACAATATTTAATATTAAATTTCACTGGCAATTTTGTTCATCTCTTTTCCTTCTTTTCCTCCTACTTCCCCGACGGGAGTGGAGCAGGCACATCGAGGACCTGTGGATCCAGATGCTCCTCAACTGCCTGGAGAAACGGTCTGGCTGGAGAAACGGTCTCTACTCCATATGAACGGTTCTTCATCAGCCTCGAAGAACTGGTTCTACTCCTGAGTGGGTCCAGCTCCACCGTGTATCTGCAAATTGAGGCGCGTCGCCTCCTGTCCGTCCGAGGGAGTCGGATCTCTCCTTCACTGTGGAACTCCTACAGGTTTCTACTTTTTCCAAGAGGTTTGGTAGTTTTTCCTGGCCGAGAAGGAGGGTCTAAGGACAGGGGGGCTTGGGACCATCTGTCTAAGGACACATGACGCTGGGACATTTCCAAGTCCCTATGAACACTGTTTATTTTGTTTTCCACTGTCGCCCCTCGAGACCACTACTGTTGTGATTTTGGGCGTTACAAAAATAAATTGAATTGAATTGAAATTGAATTCTAGAGCACATGTGTCAAACTCAAGGCCTGGCCCGCCAGACGTTTTAATCCGGCCTGCCGAACACATCTAGTTTATATTTATTAATTTCCAATAGCTATAGCTATTCCCACAATCCTTTGCAGCTGCGGCCTCCCCCGCCCGCGCACTGCATTCGCGCTCTCCTCTGATAAGCTGATTAAAAACACTATTATAGCTTTCTCTATATTTGGCGGCAAAATGGAATGTGGCGAAGTTTTATGATTAAATTAATAACTGACTCTAAAAGTACTTAGAACAGGGGCATCAAACTCATTTTGGGCCACTAGAATCATTTGATTCACCATACGAATAATTTTGACACTAAAATAAGATTAATTTATAAAAATAGTGAGCTCATATTGAGTTTGTGCAGCAATATCAACATGTCTGTGAGACCAACATTTAATATCAGAATCATATGACAAGTCCATGTTCCTCTTCCTGCTGCTGCATGAATATGGACTCAGTCTTTCACCTGCTGCAGATTTGTGCAACAGCGTCCACAAAGAACTGTTCTGAGTCATTCAAGAGTGAGTCATTCATTTACTCACTGGTATAACTTCATTGCATTTCATGCGTCACCAAATTAGTGACAAATATATTAGTGTTCTTGACCAGCTTTTTCAGGGGAGAGCGCGAACGCAGTCCCCCACTACCATAAATTATGCATTCGAGATTCCCACATTTGGGGAATTCGCAGGGGTCAGCACAACCGGAGTGCAATGGCTGAGCCTCGCCTGGGTGAACCACCTTCATGATCATGGTATCTCCCTGCAGGTAAGTATGAGTTGTACATAGGCCGAGAGAGAGAGTGGTTCAGAGACATGCGGTCCTCAGTCAGAGTCCAGCACAACTCCTCCAGTCCATTCGACACACACTACACACAAAACCTACATTACAACATCTACAAAGCAAGACTGTACAACACCAGTGCTCGCAAAAGAAAACATTATTTGGAAACGATTTAGAAACATCTGTTGACTATAATTACCCATGATGCTTGCTAATGCTACTTCCTGTTGGGGGTTAGCCATGTGTTAAAGTGTTTAAAAGTCACAGCTCTTTTGGTTCTATGTCAGAAAAGACAATCCAAGCATTTAAGGGGAAGAGAGTAGAAAGAGCAGCTTCAGCAAAAGCCTTAGAACCACAGACTTGATTTGATTCATTCCGTAAGAGCAGACAAAGACAGGAAGTCCCTCCCCCAACTCTGTCCCCCTAGAAACAAGCAGTAACCCTCACCCTCAGTGCATACCACCCTAGTAGAAACAATACAGCATCTTTGCATCTGTATAGATGAAAGCATAACGAAGGAGAAAAATATATGTTTTAACATATTTTCATTCAAACTGTTTTCATTATGGTGCCATCTGGTGTTGAAGGCTCATTATTATGTGAAATGGGCAATTTGTGAGCAAATACAACTGTAACACCCTGTCAAAGTGCTCATTATTGAGAAGGAAATGCTACCTGTTGGAGAAAGTGTGATATCCAGGAGGCCAAACCACTATCACGTGTTTTAGGAGTGTCCTGTTGCTCAAAAACATTGGAGTGGATACAAACAATGCACTGCAGATTTCTGCCATGCCAGCAGGAAAAAAGGCCATCACAAAGAAATGGATGACACAAACATCACCAACGATAAAGGACTGGACTGACATCAGATACATGAGGCAAGGCAAGGCAAGTTTATTTGTAGAGCAACAATTCGTACACAAGGCAATTCAAAAGTGCTTCACACAACAGGAAAAAATGCATTAAAATCACAAAGACATGGCAGAAATCACAAAATAATAGTTCAAGACATAAAAGAGAAGAGTGCAAAGAAAAGCATTTCAGTCATATGCACAGCCAAACAAAACAGTTTTTAGTTTAGATTTGAAATTGCCAGAGTAGAACCTGTCTCACATCCTCTGGAAGACTGTTTCCAGATTTTAGCTGAATAAAACTGAAACGCACATTCCCCATGTTTAGAACCCCATGAGAAAAAAAACTTAGTTTGGAAATCAGTAAATTTGATAGACTTTGGACAAAATGGAACTTTTGTTTTAATTCAAATGTACCATGATTGTGTTTGTATTCATATTTTTATTTTATAGTTTGCCATCTTGTTCTGTTCTATGTTTAATGTGTTTTTATTTTAAAACGTTGTAAAAAGAAACGAAAAGATGTCATTTCTCTGTTTTTTTAAACGGTTTGCAAGGATTGTACAATAAATTTGATTTAATTAATCAAAGAAAATAAATTACTAAAAATAATTGATAGCTGCAGCCCAAGACTCAAGTTTGTAAAGGTTTCAGTTGTCATTTTTCTCTCCTCTGATGTCATGTGGACCCACCATTAAGACGCCTGACGCTTGTGCATTTCAGGACATGGTGAGAGTGTGTGCCACATTTGAATTGTATTAATTCTGTAAGAGCAGACAAAGACAGGAAGTCCCTCCCCCAACACTACCACACTAGTAGAAACAAAACAGCATCTTACATCTGTATAGTTAAATGCATAAGAAAGGTGAAACAAATATATTTTAACAGATTTTCAGTCTAAACCTCTTTCATTATGGCGCCATCTGGTGTTGAATACTCACTATGTGAAATGGGCAATTTGTGAGCAAATACAACCAATGAGAATTAAACTAATTTTTTTTTTTAATCACTAAGCACAAACATAGGTCTCAATGCATTCATGGAGAATGCTGATAATGATGTGAAAGCAACAATATTAAATAACTGACTTGAGCATTGCCTGGCTTAAAAAACAATAATGAAATTGAAAGTTGGGGTAAGGCACAAAATATGGATGAAAATGATAAACATTATATTCCCCTTGCCTCTAACCCCAATGATACTGTTGAAATGAATTACTCAACAATATAAACAAGCACTTGAACAACTATGGATTAACAAACATGAGTATGAGTTGCTTCTGCCACTCCTAAACTTCCCACATTCTACCAGAATAAACCAAAAATATACATTCACCTCCAATTATTAGTTGGATTGAAACGATTATGAAAACATACTTTAAAACATCAGTTACTATATGTACAAATTGTGCTCTATAAATAAATTGGCCTTGCAAGGTCTTGAGGCTTTGTAACATTTTCTACAACAGCAAAGTGACCTTGCGCCACTCACAGACTTTGTCATCATTCAACCAAATGGACCCTCAAGAATTATATCTTCCTCTTTCAGGACTGCTTGAGCGACATCTGCCTCCAATTATGCTGGTCTTTATTTGAGACTTTGAGAGGAACGATACGCGCACAGTCCAAACAAGCCATTCATGAAATTCTATGGTCGATACATAGATAACCCTAAACTGTAATCATTACAATAGCTAAAAGGGTGATGGTGATAAGGTTGTCCATTTCATGGTTATAGAGGAAGAATGGTTGGCTACTAATGTCACTGTCAATACAATAATGACGCTGGTGTCAGTGGAGAAAAAGATTCAGTTGTAGTCATCTCGACACTGTTTTAGAAAAACAAAGCATTTTTTTCTAAAACAATGTCCAGATGACTACAACTGAATCTTTTCTACAATGGAAAACCCTAACCCTAACCCTAGACCAATGAGGCATCACATCGACTGGTATCAGTATGGGTGCATCCATAATAATGAGCCACTGGAATTACCCTTTTCACTTTCCACAGATGAAATGTTATTGTACAACATAAGAAAAAATAAAATGCAAAGAAAAATACATGCATAACAAATATTGAGCCGCAAAAAAATATTGCTCCAGCGTTCCTTTTTTTGAAAGTTAAGTCAATACAATAAAAATTGTGGAAGGCCTAGCACCAAAGAGTAGATGAGAACTAGAATCGAGCCAACTCCTTTACACACTTTGAAAATTTGCTTCCCTTAGCTAATTTATGGAATAACGATTCACTTTTCATTTAATGCTCTTAATTGATTTGACTAGTTCGTTTTAAAATGGGACTCGCAGAGTTAAATAGAGATTTAGTTTTATTTTTCCATTGTACTTCTGTATGTGTATTGTGCAGCACTTAAATCACTTGTATGAAATTCACTAGATGGTAAATAAAGTGAGTTGGATCTATTCCAAAAACTGTTTTTAAAAACCTTACATTCAATTCAAAGTATAGAAAAAAAAAGTTAAATGTTGAAAGGACTACAATATAACAAGCAGACGTTCACGTATTCAGATCTCTTCAGTAAGCACTGCTGATATAAGTACTTTTAATAAATCTACACATCTTAACTCTATTAACGTGTTAAGAGCCTGTTATGGACATGATACTTCTGGAGAATGCAAATATTTTAGAGTAAGTTACTAATGAGCAATCATGAAACTTTCCCACATTCTATCTGCAACTGAAATTCTACGGCTTTATTATTGTTTTTGACCAACTCATCAGGGGAGAACGCGAACGCAGGCCCCCACTACTATTTGTTCAAGGAAATTATTTCATTTACATTTTTTTTAAAAGTCACTTGTGCTCCAACCTCTGCTCCGGTGAGGGAGTGGATTTCCCGTATTTTGCCGGCCTACGCGGGATTCCAAGGCCTGCCTCTCTGCCTGGGCAGCCCCTCAGATGCCGCACCCTGCGCTGCTGCTGTGTTGCAGGCGCTGCTTTGAACCGTTGATGGAGGGTCGGACTGGGAAGAAGCTCACAGCTCCCTGAACCCATTATGGGTATCGCTTCTCGGCCTTTTGGCTAAGATCAAGTGTAGTATCTGTTCTTATCAGTTCTTACATTTTTTCTTGGTTGGGTGGAGACAGCGGTCCTCTGGGGCCAGCCTGGTGTTTGCCCTTGTGGTATCCACCATCGGCCTCAGGGGATATATTGTACTTTTTTTTAATTGCATTTTTCCTTTTTTCCAGCACGTCTGCACTTTATTGTCTGTAAGTATAATCTTAACTGGTTTTAGCTGCACGTATTTATTTTTTAAAAATTGGTTTTAACTGGTTAAGGTACTTCTTGTACGTTTTAATTTGTTTTAAGCTGTTGGTGCCTCCAGAATGTCGGCCTCCCATGCCGGCAGGAGGAGGCACCACAGCGTGCGCTTCACCCTGGAACAGGTGTCTGGAAAAGTCCCACAGTTTTCCCGTTTGGACTTTTCCAGACACCTCGTCCAAGGAGTACTGCGATTCAAGGCCGATGACCTGAACTGTATTTTGTCTCTGCCCTTTAACAAAGGCTTTGATGTGAGCTTTCGCTCCGCAGTACTTCTAAAAGAGTTTTGGACTAGGTTTGAAGGGGTGAAGCCCCAGTTTACAGCATTCGTTGTTGAGAACCTGACTGATAATTCACTGAAACATGTGATGATTGTTAGAATGTTCAATGAAACTGTGAGTGCTGATGACATTTCGATGTGGCTGGGAAGATATTGCACGGTGAAGGGCCAGGCTATCAAGGTCAGAGATGTGGACGGCATTTGGACAGGCAGCTGGAGGGTCCCCATTCAACAATGGCCGGACCCCCAGGGCTACCAAGGCCTGAAGCACCTGCCCAGTATGATAGTCTTGGAGACAACCGGGGCTATATTCACTACCAAGGACAACCCAAGCTCTGCGGCGGTGTGGGGAGCATGGGCACTTAGTGGAGGCTTGCACTCAAGTGGTCTGCGGTAAGTGTAGAGAAATTGGGCACACATTCGAGGAATGTACCAATGGCAGAAGGTGCAATCTCTGTGGCTACTCTGGTCACCTCTTCAGAGACTGCCCAAAATCATTTGCCAACAAACTGAAGGCCGGAACCAAAATGGAGCACATGTTCAAAATGGAGGACTTGATAAAATGGTGGAAGAACTGGTTGGAAAGGAGGGGCTGGGGTAGAGGAGGTGGGGCCTGCGGAGGCTCCACCCACACAGACTCAGGAGGAGGGGGGCTGGGCCTGCAGAGGCCCCACCAACACAAACTCAGGAGGAGGGCTAGGGGCCTGCGGAGGCCCACCCACTGACTCTCCGAAGGGGGAAGGGGAGCAGGGGCCTGAGGAGGCTCCCAATCTGAAACAAAATAGAGCTCGGGACCTTTGAAGCGACGGGAACCGTCGGGCCTCTTGACCCCCTAGACGAGTGTCTTGATGCCCTTCTCAAACATGCCCAGTATCCCAAGAGGCCTCTGTCAGAATCGTCCTCTGAGAGCAACCTACTCTCGGAGAAGAGGGGAGACCTGGGACTCTTTCAGACAGTGACTCTGTGGAGGAGCCCAGAGTCTTCCCCTTCGATTCACCCAACGAGGTCTCTTTTATTTCGATAGCCTTAAAATCAACTCCGAAGACAACCCCCTATAAAAGAAGGGAAAAATGGAGAAACTTGTTCAAAGCCCCTCCACTCCTACCTACGAGAGAGAGGGCAAAGCCAGATTTACAAGGTCCTCCATAACGGCCCTCCTTTTTAACTAGATTTTAAGTGTTTTAAATTTGTCCTATTGCAGATTTTTATTTTTTTTTAAGTCTTTTTAAATGGCACACCTGTTTTTAACCATACTTATGGCAATCACACTCTCTACAATCAATGTGAGAAGCGTGAAGTCTAGAGTTAGAGCCCAGAGTATTTTATCCTATCTTAACTCTTTTGAAACAGATGTGTTTTTATTACAAGAATGTTGCTTACCGTTTTTAAAAAACTACAGAGACTGGGAGGAGTTGTGGCCACATACATCCCTTTGGAGTGGCTCCAACCAAGTAAAAATGATGGAGTGGCCATATTAATTAAGAACCCCCTGGTGAAGGTAACAGGCAGCACTGTGGTGAGAGAAGGGAGGGCACTTCTAATACATATGAGTTTCATGGGGCGGGATTTAAGCTCTTAAATATTTATGGTTTTATTGACAAACATGACAGGTATGAACCTTTTAGAAGATCTGCAGTCCCACATGCTAGGTAGAACTCCTCTTATTTTAGCTGGGGATTTTAACTGTATTTTAACCAAAGATGATAGGAACAGAGCGGGGATTTTAAACTAGACAAAACATCGTTTTATTGCAGGGTTTGTGTAGGGATTTTAAAGCTACAGGACTCTTTTAAATCCATGCATCCTAGAGAGGAGGGCTACACCTGGTTCAGTGGTGATGGTACAGAGCCTCTCGCATTGATTATGTTTTTACCAGGGACTGCCCACCAACCGATGCTAAATTGACCCCTGTTTTCTTTTCTGATCATGTGATGCTTTCCTGCACTCTGTCACTCTCGTCGGGTGTGACTGTAGGAAGTGGTCTGTGGAAGCTCAACTGCTCCCTGTTAATGACGCTGACATCGTGGTCAGTACAGGGAGCTGTACAAGGACTGCAGACCCTTCAAGACTTACATGAGACCGAGCACACTGGTGGGAGATGGTCAAATCTAGGGACTAGACCTTTTTTAACATGTGGGGAAAAGAAAAAGAAAAAGAAAATAGCCGTATTGGGACTGCAGAAGCGGCTACAAAGGTATTTTAAATTAATAACAGAAGGATTTGATTTAAATGAAGAAATAAAGATAAAAAAACAAATGGCAGTCCTTGCTGAAATTAAAAGTAAAGGAATCATTTTGAGAGCAAAAGAATTAGAACAAGGTGAAAAATGCACTAGGTACTTTTTTAAAGAAAATTGTAACCAAAAGTAAAAACTTTTTAACACTTAAAAAAGAGGACGGCCACCTGGCAAAAACAGCAGAAGAAATCAAACAACAGTGGAAAACTTTTATGAAAATCTCTACAGTACAAACAATTAATACAAGCATTTTACCCACACTTCTTGAATCCATTGAAAATATTTTAACAGACAGTGAGCTTTTAACCCAAGACTTTACCCTTTTGGATTTAACAAACACATCAGGACCTTTAAAAATGGCAAATCCCCGGGGGCCGCGGGCTCCCGTTGGAAGTTTTATCTGACTTTCTGGGAATTTTAGCACCTGACTTACTGACTGTTTTATGGATTTCGAAAAACTAGGCCGACTACCTGACAGTT
>BJKM01000469.1:24172-39495 GCA_015082035.1 Chaenogobius annularis
GGGTCGGACTGGGAAGAGCTCACAGCTCCTGAACCATTATGGGTATCGCTTCTCGGCCTTTTGGCTAAGATCAAGTGTAGTATCTGTTCTTATCGTTCTACATTTTTTCTTGGTTGGGTGGAGACAGCGGTCGCCTCTGCGACCAGCTGGTGTTTACCCTTGTGGTATCCACCATCGGCCTCAGGGGATATATTGTACTTTTTGTTAATTGCATTTTTCCTTTTTCCAGCACGTCTGCACTTTATTGTCTGTAAGTATATCTTATGGTTTTAGCTGCACGTATTTATTTTTTAAAAATTGGTTTTAACTGGGTTAAGGTACTTCTTGTACGTTTTAATTTGTTTTAAGCTGTTGGTGCTCCAGAATGTCGGCCTCCATGCGGCAGGAGGAGGCACCACAGCGTGCGCTTCACCTGGAACAGGTGTCTGGAAAAGTCCACATTTTCGTTTGGACTTTTCCAGAACACCTCGTCAAGGAGTATTGCGATTCAGGCCGATGACCTGACTGTATTTTGTCTCTGCCCTTTAACAAAGGCTTTGATGTGAGCTTTCGCTCCGCAGTACTTCTAAAAGAGTTTTGGACTAGGTTTGAAGGGGTGAAGCCCAGTTTACAGCATGTCGTTGTGGAGAACCTGACTGATAATTCACTGAAACATGTGATTGTTAGAATGTTCAATGAAACTGTGAGTGCTGAGACATTTCGATGTGGCTGGGAAGATATTGCACGGTGAAGGGCCAGGCTATCAAGGTCAGAATGTGGAAGGCATTTGGACAGGCAGCTGGAGGGTCCCATTCAACAATGGCCGGACCCCCAGGGCTACCAAGGCCTGAAGCACCTGCCAGTATGATAGTCTTGGAGACAACCGGGGCTATATTCACTACCAAGGACAACCCAAGCTCTGCCGGCGGTGTGGGAGCATGGGCATTAGTGGAGGCTTGCACTCAAGTGGTCTGCGGTAAGTGTAGAGAAATTGGGCAACATTCGAGGAATGTACCAATGGCAGAAGGTGCAATCTCTGTGGCTACTCTGGTCACCTCTTCAGAGACTGCCCAAAAATCATTTGCCAACAAACTGAAGGCCGGAACCCAAAATGGAGCACATGTTCAAAATGGAGGACTTGATAAAATGGTGGAAGAACTGGTTGGAAAGGAGGGGGCTGGGGTAGAGGAGGTGGGGCCTGCGGAGGCTCCACCCACACAGACTCAGGAGGAGGGGGCAGGGCCTGCAGAGGCCCCACAACACAAACTCAGGAGGAGGGCTTGGGCCTGCGGAGGCCCCACCCACTGACTCTCCGAAGGGGGAAGGGGAGCAGGGGCCTGAGGAGGCTCCCAACTCTGAAACAAAAATAGAGCTCGGGACCTTTGAAAGCGACGGGAACCGTCGGGCCTCTTGACCCCCTAGACGAGTGTCTTGATGCCCTTCTCAAACATGCCCAGTATCCCAAGAGGCCTCTGTCAGAATCGTCCTCTGAGAGCAACCTACTCTCGGAGAAGAGGGGAGACCTGGGACTCTTTCAGACAGTGACTCTGTGGAGGAGCCCAGAGTCTTCCCCTCCGATTCACCCAACAGGTGTCTTTTATTTCGATAGCCTTAAAATCAACTCCGAAGACAACCCCTATAAAAGAGGGAAAAATGGAGAAACTTGATCAAAGCCCTCCACTCCTACCTACGAGAGAGAGGGCAAAGCCAGATTTACAAGGTCCTCCATAAGGCCCTCCTTTTAACTAGATTTTAAGTGTTTAAATTTGTCCTATTGCAGATTTTTTTTTTAAGTCTTTTAAATGGCACACCTGTTTTTAACCATACTTATGGCAATCACACTCTTACAATCAATGTGAGAAAGCGTGAAGTCTAGAGTTAGAGCCCAGAGTATTTTATCTATCTTAACTCTTTTGAAACAGATGTGTTTTTATTACAAGATGTTGCTTACCGTTTAAAAAAACTACAGAGACTGGGAGGAGTTGTGGCCACATACATCCCTTTGGAGTGGCTCCAACCAAAGTAAAAAATGATGGAGTGGCCATATTTAATTAAGAACCCCCTGGTGAAGGTAACAGGCAGCACTGTGGTGAGAGAAGGGAGGGCACTTCTAATACATATGAGTTTCATGGGGCGGGATTTAAAGCTCTTAAATATTTATGGTTTTATTGACAACATGACAGGTATGACCTTTAGAAGATCTGCAGTCCCACATGCTAGGTAGAACTCCTCTTATTTTAGCTGGGGGGATTTTTAACTGTATTTTAACCAAAGATGATAGGAACAGAGCAGGGGATTTTTAAACTAGACAAAACATCGTTTTATTGCAGGGTTTGTGTAGGGATTTTAAACTACAGGACTCTTTTAAATCCATGCATCCTAGAGAGGAGGGCTACACCTGGTTCAGTGGTGATGGTACCAGAGCCTCTCGCATTGATTATGTTTTTACCAGGGACTGCCCACCAAACCGATGCTAAATTGACCCCTGTTTTCTTTTCTGATCATGTGATGCTTTCCTGCCACTCTGTCACTCTCGTCGGGTGTGGACTGTAGGAAGTGGTCTGTGGAAGCTCAACTGCTCCCTGTTAAATGACGCTGACATCGTCGGTCAGTACAGGGAGCTGTACAAGGACTGGCAGACCCTTCAAGACTTACATGAGACACGAGCACACTGGTGGGAGATGGTCAAATCTAGGACTAAGACCTTTTTTAGACATGTGGGGAAAAAGAAAAAGAAAAAGAAAATAGCCGTATGTTGGGACTGCAGAAGCGGCTACAAAGGTATTTTAAATTAATACAAGAAGGATTTGATTTAAATGAAGAAATAAAAGAGATAAAAAAACAAATGGCAGTCCTTGCTGAAATTAAAAGTAAAGGAATCATTTTGAGAGCAAAAGAAAAAGAATTAGAACAAGGTGAAAAATGCACTAGGTACTTTTTTAAGAAAATTGTAACCAAAAGTAAAAACTTTTTAACACTTAAAAAAGAGGACGGCCACCTGGCAAAAACAAACAGAAGAAATCAAAACAAACAGTGGAAAACTTTTATGAAAATCTCTACAGTACCAAAACAATTAATACAAGCATTTTACCCACACTTCTTGAATCCATTGAAAATATTTTAACAGACAGTGAGCTTTTAACCCAAGACTTTACCCTTTTGGATTTAACAAAACACATCAGGACCTTTAAAAATGGCAAATCCCCGGGGGCCGACGGGCTCCCGTTGGAGTTTTATCTGACTTTCTGGGACATTTTAGCACCTGACTTACTGACTGTTTTTATGGATTTCGAAAAATTAGGCCGACTACCTGACAGTTTCAGATTAGGGATAGTGACTCTCCTCCCCAAAGACAAAGACAAGACGATTTGATCAACTGGAGACCGATCACTCTTTTAAACCTTGACTGCAAACTTTTTAGCAAGATTTTATCCTCACGTCTGTCTGTGTTTTTAGAGAGACTGATTCACCCGGATCAAGCCTGTGCCATCCCCGGGAGGAAGATCTTCGACAACCTCGTACTGATCCGAGACACCATCTGTTATGCGAGAGACAGAAACATTCGGCTGGTAGTCCTAAATTTTAGACTTTGAGAAGGCTTTTGATCGGGTCTCGCACCAGTACCTCTTACGGTACTGCAAAAAGTAGGCTTACCAGAGAGTATTTAGAGTGGGTGAGGCTGCTATACCGAGAAATCAGCAGTAGATTCATTGTTAACGGTAATCTTACAAAAGCGGTGCAAATCAACTGCGGCGTACGTCAAGGCTGTCCGTTATCTGCCCTCCTGTACGTTCCTCTGCATTGAGCCTCTGGCACAGGTCTTGAGAAGGGATCAACGAATCAAAGGGTGAATATCCCTGGTGGAGGGGGCTCACTGCCAAGTGCATTTTATACATGGACGACGTGAATATTTTATGTACTGACCTTTTATCCGTGAACAGGACGTTGGACTTGACAGACTGGTTTGGAATGGCCTCTGGGGTCTAAACTTAACAGGACCAAGACCCAAGCCCAATTTTATGGACCATGGACCCCCGACGAGACCGCTGGACTCCCCCTCACTGTGACCCACGGACATAAGATACTGGGAATCAAGTTTGACCGGGAGGGGGGAGGGAATGCAAATTGGAGCGACCTGATAGGAAAAGTAAGGCAAAGATTGGGGCTTTGGACATTTAGACGACTGACTATGGAAGGGAAGGTTTTAATTGTCAAGTCGATGATTTTACCCTTGTTTTTACTAATCTGTTCAGTCTTTATTCCTCCTAGGAGCGTGCTTTTAACAGTGGAGAGGGCGATCTTTTATTTCTTGTGGGGTTCAAAGTGGGAAAGAATAAAAAGAGACGTCATGAAGAAAACAAAAGAAAAAGGGGAAAAAAGGCGTCCCTGACCTTCACCTGTTCCTGGGCGCAAGATATATAGCGCTGCACCTTGGACTCTCAAAGGACCCATCCAGAAATCCCAAGACTACAGCCTTTACAAGATTCTGGATGGGTTCCTACCTGAGGACAAAAAAGTTTTTACCCATCGACCTGAGAACACAGTGTCTTTTAACCTGCCTAAGTTTTATGCTTTCATTCCCATCTTTTTAAAGCAGTGTAACCTAGAGCAGGAGGAGTTGCAGCTCTTAACTAACCACCGTTTTTTAATCTCTTCTGTGCAGGAGCGGGAACCAGTGAGTCCAGTGCGTGGGCTCGCATTTGGCGAGCCCTCACAAGTTTGGCGCAATGTCAACCATCCTGCTCTCCCAAACAAACTCCGGGACCTGTCCTGGATGGTGGCTCACGAGGTCCTCCCGGTTAGAGCCGTGATGCACTCCCGGGGACTGTCACGAAACCCAACCTGCCCCGGCCAGGTTGTGGCGTGCCTGAGACGGTGAGGCATTGCCTATGGGAGTGCAGCGCCGCGTCGACCAGTGGGCAACAGCTGGCTCCTTAAAATTCCCGTACCTACCAACAGGAGGTCCTGACAGCCCAGCTAATACTGTACGGGGTGGGCCTGAGTCCGAGAGCTACAAAAAAGGACTTCTCGAGAATCTGGCTCACCCTCGCCGCCATCAAAGATGCCATCTGGACCTCCAGAAACCTGTTGGTAGGAAAGCACAATGCAGATCCCCCCCGTGGCTGTGATCCGGAAGGCAGCAGCTACAGTCAAAGAGGCTGTATCTGCAGGCGGGCCTAGAACACAGCCACAAAGAAGAAATCGCCTCTGTGCTCATTCGGAAGAAGGAGACCGAAGCCTTACTCGAAGGTCAAAGCCGCAGCGGCCTGGCTCTCCAAAAGAGGAGCAGTGGGAGAGGGCCTCCTCTGAGCATCACAAGTTCCCGAGAGACCAAATGTTTGGGGAGCAGGATGAGCTACCCTTGATCAGGACTCACCCCGCCTCTGCACAAAGAGGGCTTTATGACTACACTCCTTTTAAAATAGACACTTTTACTGACACACATATTTAAATAAACTTTGTTTTAGCCTTTGAAACACTCAACTGTTTTAATAGAAACAAATTTGTTATTACAAATGGTTTTAATGTTGATGTTGTGTGAAGAAGAAACAATGTGAAAATGTAAAACCAAGGAATGAAATGTGATCAATAATGTGAATGTGTCAATAAACCTTTTCGAAAGAAAAAATCTTTTTATCAGTTTAATATCTATACGTCCCCTACCGGGGACCTATATTAAAATTGATTTTTGGACCAGGAGATGAACTTGGGGCTTGCTCCGTCCACTCCACGCATCGGCTGGTATTGCAGTATCTCCGGAACGTGCACCTCCACTCTCGTGTAAAAGTCATCGTTCGTTTTTTTTGTTACTCTTTTGCCGCTACTTCCAAAAAGTGTGCATCATACAGTCTGATTAGCTCTTTGCTCTTTTCTGGTCTGAGTCAGACCGTACTTCCGCAGGCGCTTGGTTTGGTCTCGCTTTTTGCAGCATAGTGTAGGTCTTTCCTACATTAGCCTTAGTTTGTTAGACAGCGGTCGCCTCTGAGGTAATATTCTTTTTGATGTTTGCATTTGTGTTTTCCTTTTCTTTTTCAGCATTTAGGCACCTTACGCTGTAAGTAGCACCTTATTTCGTTTTAGCTGCACATTATTTATCTTTTATAGTTTGAAACTGATTTTAAGCAGATTGTACTGCATTTTTTTGTATTTAGCTGTTGGTGACTCAGAATGTCGCCTCATGCCGGCAGGGGCCACACCTGAGGATTTTGAATTGCATTCTGTCTCTGCTTCAACAAAGGGTGGATGTGACCTTTCTTGCCTTTTCGTTAAAGAGATTTGATAGGTTGAAGGGTGAAGCAAGTCGACGGCATTGACTGCGGAGAATTTGATTGACAATTCACTGAAACATGTGATTATTAGATCTTCAATGAAACTGTCAGTGCAGATGACATCTGTGTGTCGCTGGGAAATATTGCCGTCTGGGAGACAACCGGGCTACATACACACCAAGGACTCGAGCTCTGCTGGCGGTGGGAGCATGTGCACTTAGCAGGGGCTGCCTCAAGTGGTCTGCGTAAGTGCAGAGAAATCTCGCACACATTTGATGAATGTACCAATGCAAAAGTGCCATCTCTGTGGGGACTAGGTCACCTCGCAGAGACTGTCAAGATCATTTGCCAACAGCTGAAGGCCGGGAATGGGAAAAAGACAAATCTGGCATGATTGGAGAGGAGGGGCTGAAATTTCAATCTCCCGCCAAAACCCCTGTCTGGATATTATTGCCTCTTCCAGGGCCTGGGCCTTGCTTGGAACCAAACAACTCATACTTACCTGGCAGGGGCGACACCATGATCAAGAAGGTGGTTCACCCAGGGCGAGGCTCGTCCATTGCACTAAAAGGATGTGCTGACCCCTGTGAATTCCCAAATGTGGGAATCTCCACTGCATAATTTCTGGTAGAGGGGGACTGCGTTCGCGCTCTCCCTCATCATTTGGGTGAGGACATTATTATTTCTATTTCATTTTTTGCATGTAACTTGTGCTCCAACCTCTGCTCCGGTGAGGGAGTCGATTTCCCTATTTTGCCGGCCTACGCGGGATTCCAAGGCCTGCCTCTCTGCCTGGGCTGCCCCAGATGCTGCACCCTCGCTGGCTGCATGCAGGCGCTGCTTTGAACCGTTGATGGAGGGTGACTGGGAAGGGCTCACAGCTCCCTGAACCCATTATGGGTATCGCTTCTCGCCTTTTGGCTAAGATCAAGTGTAGTATCTGTTCTTATCAGGGCAACCCCAACCCCAGCTGGGTAGTGGCGCTCTCAGTTTGGAGGGTTGGTGCCCGGTGAGTGCTGTGCTGCTTCTGACCAGTGCAGCGATAGCCGTCACCTTGCACATTCCCGTACCTGCCAGACAGGCGAGGCTTCCTCCGTATGTTGGCTTGGATGAGCAGAGTGCACAAAGAGGCTCACCTTCACCGCTCAAAAGACTCCACTGGACCTCACTGGGCCTTTCTGGTGGGCGCATGCGGAGCCCCCCTGTGGCTGTTGTCCGTGGGGTGCGTGCAGCGCGCCCTGGGAGGCGCCGGCGCAGACGCTGGCCCCTGTGCTCGGTCGGATGAAGGTGTGGAGCTGCGCGCTGGGGGGTCGGGGCAACAAACTGCCTGCTCTCCGGGAGTGGCAGGAGGAAGAGCATCAGAGGGGGAGCCTCCTCGCGCAGGGCAGGTCCCGGGAGACAAATGTCTGAGAGGAGTCAAGATGGGGAAGGGCTCACTCCGCTCTTAAATAGAAAGGACTTTTAAATGTTGCACTTGTTTAAAATAAAATTTAAGTCTGTTTTATGAATGTATATTGACACCTCTTAAATGAAATACTATAAATATTGCACCACTGTTTACTTTAAAATTGTATTGAATAGTGTATGTAAATGATATGTGAAAGTTTTGTCTGAAACTTATTATATGCACTAGTGTCAATAAACTTTTTTCGAAAGAAAAAATCTGTTCTTATCAGTCAAGGTTTAAAAGAGTGATCGGTCTCCAGTTGCTCAAATCGGTCTGTCTTTGTCTTTGGGAGGAGAGTCACTATCCCTAATCTGAAACTGTCAGGTAGTCGCCTAGTTTTTCGAAATCCATAAAAACAGTCAGTAAGTCAGGTGCTAAAATGTCCCAGAAAGTCAGATAAAACTCCAACGGGAGCCCATCGGCCCCGGGATTGCCATTTTTAAAGTCCTATGTGTTTTGTTGAATCAAAAGGTAAAGTCTTGGGTTAAAAGCTACTGTCTGTTAAGATATTTTCAATGATTCAAGAAGTTGGGTAAAATGCTTGTATTAATTGTTTTGGTACTGTAGAGATTTTCATAAAAGTTTCCACTGTTTGTTGATTCTTCTGTTGTTTTGCCAGGTGCCGTCCTCTTTTTTAAGTGTTAAAAGTTTTTACTTTTGGTTACAATTTTCTTAAAAAGTACCTAGTGCATTTTTCACTTGTTCTAATTCTTTTTCTTTCTCTCAAAATGATTCCTTTACTTTTAATTTCAGCAAGGACTGCATTTGTTTTTTTATCTCTTATTCTTCATTAAATCAAATCTTTTGTATTAATTAAAAAAACCTTGTAGCCGCTTCTGCAGTCCAACATACGGCTATTTTCTTTTCTTTTTTCTTTTTCCCCACATTCTAAAAAATCTTAGTCTAGATTTGACCATCTCCCACCGTGTGCTCGTTCTCATGTAAGTCTTGAAGGTCTGCCAGTCCTTGTACAGCTCCCTTACTGACCGACGATTCAGCGTCATTTAACAGGGAGCAGTTGAGCTTCCACAACACTTCTACAGTCACACCCAGAAGTGACAGAGGCAGGAAAGCATACTATCAGAAAAGAAAACAGGGGTCAATTTAGCATCGGTTGTGGCAGTCCCTGTAAAAACATAATCCAATGCGAGAGGCTCTGGTACCATCACCACTGACCAGTGTAGCCCTCCTCTCTAGGATGCATGGATTTAAGAGTCTGTAGTTTAAAATCCCTACAAAACCCTGCAATAAAACCGATGTTTGTCTAGTTTAAAACCCCTGCTCTGTCTATATCTTTGGTAAAATACAGTTAAAATCCCCAGCTAAAATAAGAGGAGTTCTACCTAGCATGTGGGACTGCAGATCTTCTAAAAGGTCATACCTGTCATGTTTGTCAATAAAACCATAAATATTTAAGAGCTTTAAATCCCGCCCCATGAAAACTCATATGTATTAGAAGTGCCCTCCCTTCTCTCACCACAGTGCTGCCTGTTATCTTCACCAGGGGGTTCTTAATTAATATGGCCACTCCATCATTTTTACTTTGGTTGGAGCCACTCCAAAGGGATGTATGTGGCCACAACTCCTCCCAGTCTCTGTAGTTTTTTAAAAACGTAAGCAACATTCTTGTAATAGAAACATATCTGTTTCAAAAGAGTTAAGATAGGATAAAATACTCTGAGCTCTAACTCTAGACTTCACGCTTCTCACATTGATTGTAGAGAGTGTGATTGCCATAAGTATGGTTAAAAACAGGTGTGCCATTTTAAAAGACTTAAAAAAATAAAAATCTGCAATAGGACAAATTTAAAACACTTAAAATCTAGTTAAAAAGGAGGGCCGTTATGGAGGACCTTGTAAATCTGGCTTTGCCCTCTCTCTCGTAGGTAGGAGTGGAGGCTTTGATCAAGTTTCTCCATTTTTCCCTTTTTTATAGGGGGTTGTCTTCGGAGTTGATTTTAAGGCTATCGAAATAAAAGAGACCTCGTTGGGTGAATCGGAGGGAAGATCTGGGCTCCTCCACAGAGTCACTGTCTGAAAGAGCCCAGCTCCCCCTCTTCTCCACATAGTTGCTCTCAAGGACGATTCTGACAGAGCCTCTTGGGGTACTGGGCATGTTTGAGAAAGGCATCAAGACACTCGTCTAGGGGGTCAAGAGCCGACGTTCCCGTCGCTTCAAAGTCCCGAGCTCTATTTTTTTTCAGAGTGGAGCCTCTCAGGCCCTCTCCCCTTCCCCCTTCGGAGAGTCAGTGGGTGGGGCCTCCGCAGGCCCCACCCTCCTCCTGAGTCTTGTGGGAGCCTCCGCAGGCCCCACCTCCTCTACCCCAGCCCCCTCCTTCTCAACCAGTTCTTCCACCATTTATCAAGTCCTCCATTTTGAACATGTGCTCCATTTTGGGTTCGGCCTTCAGTTTGTTGGCAAATGATTTTGGGCAGTCTCTGAAGGTGACCAGAGTAACCACAGAGATTGCACCTTCTGCCATTGGTACATTCCTCGAATGTGTGCCCAATTTCTCTACACTTACCGCAGACCACTTGAGTGCAAGCCTCCACTAAGTGCCCATGCTCCCCACACCGCCGGCAGAGCTTTGGTTGTCCTTGTAGTGAATTAGCCCCGGTTGTCTCCCAGACTATCACACTAGGCAGGTGCTTCAGGCCTTGGTAGCCCTGGGGGTCCGTCCATTGTTGTATGGGGACCCTCCAGCTGCCTGTCCAAATGCCGTCCACATCTCTGACCTTGATAGCCTGGCCCTTGACCGTGCAAAATCTTCCCAGCCACATGCATATGTCGTCAGCATTTACAGTTTCATTGACCATTCTAACAATCACATGTTTCAGTGAATTGTCAGTCAGATTCTCCACCACAAATGCTGTAAACTGGGGCTTCACCTTCAAACCTTGTCCAAAACTCTTTTAAAAGCACTGAGGAGCGAAAGCTCACATCAAAGCCTTTATTAAAGGGCAGAGACAAAATACAATTCAGGTCGTCGCTTCGAATCTCAGTGCTTTCTGGACAAGGTGTCTGGAAAAGTCCAAACGTGAAAACTGTGGGACCTTTCCAGACACCTCTTTCAGGTGAAGCGCACACGCTGTGGTGCCTTCTCCTGCCGGCATGGGAAGCCGACATTCTGAGACACCAACAGCTTAAAACCAATTAAAATGTTCAAAAAAATTGCGTAAAATCAATTAAAAAATAAATATGTGCAGTTAAAATCAGTTAAGGTAATACTTACAGTAAGTGCTGAAAGAAACAGAAAAATTACAATAAACAAAAAGGTACAATATATCCCCTGAGGCCAATGTGGATGCCACAGGGCAAACACCACGCTGTCCCCAGAGGCGACCGCTGTCTCCACCCAACCAAGAAAAAAATGTAGACCTGATAAGAACAGATACTACACTTGATATTAGCCAAAAGGCCGAGAAGCGATACCCATAATGGGTTCAGGGAGCTGTGAGCTCTTCCCAGTCCGACCCTCCCATCAACGGTTCAAAGCAGCGCCTGCATGCAGCCAGCGCAGGGTGCGGCATCTGAGGGGCTGCCCAGGCAGAGAGGCAGGCCTTGGAATCCCGCGTAGGCCGGCAAAATACGGGAAATCGACTCCCTCACCGGAGCAGAGGTTGGAGCACAAGTCACATGCAAAAAATGAAATAGAAATAATAATATCCTCACCCAAATGATGAGGGAGAGCGCGAACGCAGTCCCCCACTACCAGAAATTATGCAGTTGAGATTCCCACATTTGGGGAATTCACAGGGGTCAGCACATCCTTTTAGTGCAATGGACGAGCCTCGCCCTGGGTGAACCACCTTTTTTGATCATGGTGTCGCCCCTGCCAGGTAAGTATGATTTGTTTGGTTCCAAGCCAAGGCCCAGGCCCTGGAAGAGCAATAATGAAGTATGGTCCCTGCCTCCATTTTTTTCTAGGACCGGGGGGCTTTCCTGGTTCACCTGGGGCGGGGGTCTTCTCATTTGCATGGACCCCCACTTCAAGCATGATTGGGGCGAGGAATAGGCCATTGACGTGCAAATACGGGTGCCAGTCTTTGGATGAGTTTTACTGCGCCTTTGAACCTCCCATCTCGGGAATGTGGGAGTCTCAAAAATGAGAGGATTTTCAGCGCAGTTGTGAGTGTTAAAGGAAACATATTATGCACAATTGACTTTGTTCAGCTTTTGCCCATGTTCTAATATTGATCCCTCGTCAAAGACATACCTGGACTAGCATTCAGCTTCATTCACTCTAGTTTGATGAATCCTGTTCAGAAAGTCCTCTCACCTCCGAGCGTCAAACACACTTTGTTCAGAATCTCCTCGATAACTGACGTTTTCTCGATCAGTGAAGCGGCTCCCTTCAAGTCCATAAGTCATTGCCAGACTCTTTGTTACAAGCAATCTTTTTTTTCTTTTTTTTTTTAGTTCTTTAACATGAGATGCCAAATCAAAAGGTACTCAAGAGCATGTTTCATGGCTAGTAACACACAACATTTGCTCTTTAATGATCACGCATTCTTTAGACATAGGCAGACAAACCCCGCATTGAAGCAGGGCATCAAAAAAATTGGCATGATCTCTTGTTGTCCCTCTCCACGGAAATCTTTAGTAAAAGGCGAAAGATTTGTACGCTCTGAAGAGAAACAAGAGTGCGGGGTTGCAGAGCCACATGGCGTCCAGTACTTGAGGGCACACAGGGCTTCATCACGGGCAGTGTGCTTCTGTTCACTTGCAAATTTGCATCGTCTGTCACGCGGGGACCGGGGTAAGATTCCCTGACGGGGAGAGAAACGGTTGTTTACCGTCCAGGAAAGGTTTGCAATCAAGCGCAAAACTTGTCCCACCAAGGATTTCCTCAAAAGTGACTCACGGGATGTATAACTTACGTGACAATCTTGGGCGCTGTTTCTGTAGTGTAGAGCTTAGCACGTATATGGTCCCCGTTCGAAACTGGCAGCAGTTCACTCTTGCTGGGAAGTCTTTACTTGACATGGATGAATTGAATTATCTGTGGTAAATTCATCAAAAAAAAAGCAAGTCAGATGCACATACTGTATAGCTTTGCACTGCAAGTGTTGAAGCTACAGCAGGGCTCGCTGAAGTGTCCCTCTGCAGATGGCCATTGGCGGTGGCTTTGTTAGCTGTTTAGGATTACAATTTTTCGACCTCAGTACATGTGCAATCATGGCACACAGGTTAGGCAATGTTTTGTTTGCATTTGACCAAAGAAGATGACACGTGCATGTTTTCTGCAACCAACTGGTATTATAAAAAGGAGAACACAGGCTGAAATAACAGAGGGATCAGAATCACCAATGGTTTTGGGGAAAATCTGGTAAGAACTTTTTTCAGTCCTGTTCGACGGTGTACTCTGGGATCTAAAGTTGGCCCACTGAACAAGGAACGAGGTTTATTCTAAAGATGGTGACTAATGTGTTGACCAGTCTAGCGTAGAGCTGGACCACATTGGGCAGCGGAAAGAAAAGTATCCTCGTTGGGGTAGGCTTTCACTGAGAGAACAGGGAAAAGGGGCTAGGATGGGGTTTGGGTGACTTACAGGTTGTATCTTGCACGGCCGCAGTGCCTGTGGTTTCTGTAGTGTAGTGGTTATCACATTCGCCTAACACGCGAAAGGTCCTCGGCTCGAAACCGGGCAGAAAAACAACGTCTCCATTTATGTTTGATCGATGAATTTATGAGTGTGGCCGATTTGTGCGCTCTGAGTCCTTTTGTGTCCTCGTTAGTATAATGGACAGTATCTCCGCTTGTCTCGCGAAGACCTGGGTTCGATTCCCAGACGGGGAGAGAAACTAACTTTTACCCACCAGGAAAGGTTTGCGAAGATGCTTAAAACTTGTTCCAACTTACATGACAAGCTTGCGTGTTGTTTCTGTAGTGTAGTGGTTATCACGTTTGCCTCACACGCAAAAAGTCCCCGGCTCGAAACCGGGCAGAAGCACACTCTTCTTTGACGACTTGACTTGACATGGATGATTTCAATGTCTGCGGCAAATTCATCAGAAAAAAAAACAAGTCAGATGCACATACTGTACATCACAAAGGGGCTACTCAAATTCCAGTTGGGCTATTCTCCTTAAGGGTTTACATTGGTCTGAATGGGCGAACCTCCCAAAGGGACCTCCGCAGCCCCCTCCCCCTACTCCTCTCTTCCAGACAGGGGTTTTGGCGGGAGATTTGAAAATTTCCAGCCCCTCCTCTCCAATCATAGCCACCATTTTGTCTTTGTTCCCATTCCCGGCCTTCAGCTTGTTGGCAAATGATCTTGAGCAGTCTCTGAAGAGGTGACCTAGGTCCCCACAGAGATGGCACTTTCTGCCATTGGTACATTCATCAAATGTGTGCGAGATTTCTCTGCACTTACCGCCAGACCACTTGAGGGCAAGCCCCTGCTAAGTGCACATGCTCCCCACACCGCCAGCAGAGCTCAAGTTGTCCTTGGTAGTGTATGTAGCCCCGGTTGTCTCCCAGGACGGCAATATCTTCCCAGCGACACACAGATGTCATCTGCACTGACAGTTTCATTGAAGATCCTAATAATCACATGTTTCAGTGAATTGTCAATCAAATTCTCCGCAGTCAATGCCGTCGACTTGGCTTCACAGCTTCAAACCTCATCCAAAACTCTTTTAACGAAAAGGCAGAGCAAAAGGTCACATCCAACCCTTTGTTGAAGGGCAGAGACAGAATGCAATTCAAAAATCCTCAGGTGTGGCTCCCCCTGCCGGCATGGGAGGCCGACATTCTGGAGTCACCAAACAGCTAAATACCAAATAAAAATGCAGTACAATCTGCTTAAAATCAGTTCAAACCTATAAAAGATAAATATGTGCAGCTAAAACCAAATAAGGTGCTACTTACAGCCGTAAGGTGCCTAAAGTGCTGAAAAAGAAAAGGAACAAAACACAAAATGCAACAATCAAAAAGAACAATATTAACCTCAGAGGCGACCGCTGTCTCAACAAAACTAAGGCTAATGTAGGAAAGACACTACACTTGATCGCTGCCAAAAAGGCCGAGACCAAACCAAGCGCACTGCGGAAGTACGGTCTGACTCCAGACCAGACAAAGAGCAAAGAGCTTTTATCACGACTGTATGATGGCACACTTTTTGGAACGTAGCGGCAAAAGAGTAAACAGAAAAAAAACGAACCGAATGACTTTTTACACGAGAGTGGAGGTGCACCGTTCCCGGAGATACTGCAATACCAAGCCGATGCGTGGAGTGGACGGAGCAAGCCCCAAGTTCCATCTCCCTGGTCCAAAAATCAATTTAATATAGGGTCCCGGGTAGGGACGTATCAGATATTAAACTGATAAGAACAGATTTTTTCTTTCGAAAAAAGTTTATTGACACTAGTCCATATAATAAGTTTCAGACAAAACTTTCACATCATTTACATACACATATTCAATACAATTTTAAAAGTACAAACAGTGGTGCAATATTAATAGTATTTCATTTAAGAGGTGTCAATATACATTCATAAAACAGACTTAAATTTATTTTAAACAAGTGCAACATTTAAAAGTCCTTTCTATTTAAGAGCGGAGTGAGCCCTTCCCATCTTGATCCTCCCTCAGACATTTGTCTCCCGGACCTGCCTGCGCCGAG
>BJKM01000469.1:41650-60121 GCA_015082035.1 Chaenogobius annularis
AGCAGTTCACTCTTGCTGGAAGTCTTTACTTGACATGGATGAATTGAATTATCTGTGGTAAATTCATCAAAAAAAAAGCAAGTCAGATGCACATACTGTATAGCTTTGCACTGCAAGTGTTGAAGCTACAGCAGGGCTCGCTGAAGTGTCCCTCTGCAGATGGCCATTGGCGGTGGCTTTGTTAGCTGTTTAGGATTACAATTTTTCGACCTCAGTACATGTGCAATCATGGCACACAGGTTAGGCAATGTTTTGTTTGCATTTGACCAAAGAAGATGGACACGTGCATGTTTTCTGCAACCAACTGGTATTATAAAAAGGAGAACACAGGCTGAAATAACAGAGGGATCAGAATCACCAATGGTTTTGGGGGAAAATCTGGTAAGAACTTTTTTCAGTCCTGTTCGACGGTGTACTCTGGGATCTAAAGGTGGCCCACTGAACAAGGGAACGTAGGTTTATTCTAAAGGTGTTGATCTAGTATGTGTGACTCTGATCTAAGCTACGCTTGATCAGATCGATTGAGCCCGAAATGAAACTTGTTATACTTTCGTTTGTGTATGCGTTTCACTGAAAACAGGAAACTTGACTGAATGGGTTCATCAGGTCAGATGCACATACTGTACATCACAAAGGGGCTACTCAAATTCCAGTTGGGCTATTCTCCTTAAGGGTTTACATTGGGTCTGAATGGGCGAACCTCCCAAAGGGACCTCCGCAGCCCCCTCCCCCTACTCCTCTCTTCCAGACAGGGGTTTTGGCGGGAGATTTGAAATTTCCAGCCCCTCCTCTCCAAATCATCGCCACCATTTTGTCTTTGTTCCCATTCCCGGCCTTCAGCTTGTTGGCAAATGATCTTGAGCAGTCTCTGAAGAGGTGACCTAGGTCCCCACAGAGATGGCACTTTCTGCCATTGGTACATTCATCAAATGTGTGCCCAGATTTCTCTGCACTTACCGCAGACCACTTGAGGGCAAGCCCCTGCTAAGTGCACATGCTCCCCACACCGCCAGCAGAGCTTGAGTTGTCCTTGGTAGTGTATGTAGCCCCGGTTGTCTCCCAGGACGGCAATATCTTCCCAGCGACACACAGATGTCATCTGCACTGACAGTTTCATTGAAGATCCTAATAATCACATGTTTCAGTGAATTGTCAATCAAATTCTCCGCAGTCAATGCCGTCGACTTGGGCTTCACCCCTTCAAACCTCATCCAAAACTCTTTTAACGAAAAGGCAGAGCAAAAGGTCACATCCAACCCTTGTTGTGAAGGGCAGCAAGAAAGATGTTATTCCAGGGCTCCCATCGAGGCCAGGCCCACCGAGAGTCCTTTCATGGCCAACCAAAATCTGGAACTAAAGATGGTTGGCACTAAAAAATTGGGTTTCCTCCAAAAAACTCTTTCTTTTTTTTTTTTAAAGGTGGAACACAAAATGCAAACTCCGGAACAATGTACCCAGAGGCGACCCTATTCCAACCAACTTAGGCTTGTAGGAAGACAACATGGCCGCTCCGAGTGCGACCGCAGCAAATGCATCGGTCATTACGACCTCCAAAGACTTTTTGCATCCAATGCTCTGTTCCATAAAAACACGGAAAATAGATTTGACCCACTTCTCTGTCAAATAGGTTTTTTCCTCCCCATCAAATACCGCTCAATGTACAAAAAGTAGCAGGATGCTAAAGTGGGACCTCAAATAATTTTTTAAAAAAGAAAAAAAAACAGTCAATTACACCATAGCTCATCAAGAACGTTTTTTTCTTGCATAAAATACACTCCAAGCTAGAAAAATAGGTAGTCACACAGTTTTTTTTGCATCGAATATTTTTTTTTTTTTCTTTTAACAGCTCAATTGAACCACTTGTTCAAAATGAGTTTTTGCATCAATACTCGTCAAATGTCAAAAGTAGCAACGGCTCCTCTTCTTCATATTCTAAATGTCATTGTTCAAATGTGTCTTCAAGTCAGTTAACTGTTCTTTTTCCGCCGGTTTATCTGTGCATCATCTTGATCTCTGTGTTTTTCGGGGTGAGGTAAGGGTTTCCAATCAATAAAAGCTTACAGCACCTGGTATTCCAGGCGGTCTCCCATCCAGAGGACCAACCGGCCGACCTGCTTAGCTTCCGATAACGAGTCGGGCGTGTTGGGTGGTATGGCGTACGACGGGACTTGCTGGATATTGCTTTATATCTACGTTGCTACGGAGCCATCCCTGTGATGGGGGACTGGCGCTTCTCCAAGGGCAGACCAGTTTTCTTGTACACTTGAATTTTGAACCTCAAGAAATCCTCTAAATGTAAGAGGATGTGGACACACATTTGTCTTGTGGGGGTTTTGTTTCTAATGTTGCATTCTTTTTAGTTTGATATTATTCATCCGTCTTTTCGGAAAACACTTTTTTCAGGTTCAAAATGTGGAAAAGGATAAGCACTGTATCAGGCAGTCTCCCGGATAACAGGCCGACCCGTTGCTTCCGAGTTCAGACGGGATGGCATTTTCCAAGCTGTGTGGCGTAGCAAAGATGCTCGACTCCTCCGAATGAGTCTTTGACACCATTGCCTGGTAATGGGCTTTTCCTCCGAAAAACTCTTTTTTTTTTTTTTTTTAAATAAAAAGCAGGGTACAGGTTAAAATCCAGAAAAGGATTACCGCACCTGGTTTCCCTCGAAAAATTTTTTTTAAAGCAGGGGCGCAGTTCAAAATGTGGAAAAGCTTACTGCACCGGCATGCTGCGCGGAGTTACAGTAGTCTAATCTAGATGTACAAACGCATGGACAAGTTTTTCAGCATCGCTTTTAGCAAGATCTTTCTGATTTTGGCTATATTACGCAGATGGAAATAGGTGTTTACAGGCTTGATTATGTGTGCTTTGAATGAGAGCTTTGGTCAAATAAGAGTCAAGGTTTCTTCCAGTGGACTGGAGGCTACACTGACGTTGTCCATGACTATCTGCTCAGATAAACGTCTCGTAGATGATTAGGCCTAGTACTGACCTGGTTTTTCAGGTTAAGAAGCAATAATTAGGTCATCCAGTTTATATCTTACAAACCAAGTCTGTCTGCTTGATCGGTCTGATCGGTTTCATTGATAATAGCTGTGTGTCATCTGGCATAGCAGTGGAATTAATGCTATGCTTTCTGATCATGACCTAACGCAGATATAAAGAGTAAACAGAATTGACCGAGAACTGACCCTGTGGCACCGTAGGTTACTTAGAACGGGTGAGGAGCTCTGGTTTACATGAAAAAACTGTTACCTATCCGATAGGTGGATTTAAAGCAGCTGAGGCGGGCCTCGACACCTACATCACATTTTCTAACCTCTGCAGTAGAATGTTGTGGTCTGATGGTGTCGAACGCTGCACTGAGGTCCAATAGAACCAGGATTGAGACATCATCGTCAGCAGCTAATAACAAATCATGTGTGACTTTAACTAGTGCAGTTTCAGTGTTGGGGCTCGGGACCCTGACTGGAAAACTTTGAAAAGTTATTGTCCTGTAGATGGCGACAAAGCTGATTAACTACAACTCTTTCAAGGATTTAAAGACAGGTGCAGAGTAACATAGGCCATTTACATGATGTACACATTTATTGAGTCAATACAATACACCTGATGAGCTAACCCATCACTTGGATGAGAATGACTTCAGTCTCAGAAGCATTTTTGCCACTGGTGGCAGGGCACATTACCCGCCGTGAGTTAAAACATTATACCTGGATGAATAAAGTAACAGTCGACAGAGAACTGTTCATTCATTTCAGCTGTTTTTTATCGACAATAAAAAGTATTTAAGGACATAATAGGAATAAGCGGCACATGACCTGGGCCGGTGAGCTCAAGCATATGCTCGGATAAGATTTAGCTTGCAATTGCACACGCAGCCTCGAACAGGCCTGGAGGCACCGGGGCCACGGCAGTTTGAGCGGTGCGGGAACGGGGAGGGCATCTGGACGGGATATTGCAGGAGCGGCAGGCGGGCCTACGGTGTGCTTAATCGGCGCAAGGGTTTAATTAGCGCTGAACTTCCAATGACCACCTAGACCATGTTCCGGAAGCATAATATGGAAGGTGGCAAAAAGACACTAACGCGGAAGTCAAAAGACACCAACTTGGAGCTAGTGGAGGTACAAGAAACTGGCTTAGGTAGTGGAAGTAACGTGCTTCCACCAGCTTTATCTTAACATCCAGATTGTGAAAATGTAACCTGTCAACCATCCAAATAGCCCACAGTGCCCCTGTCTTTCAAAATCTCCTTCCCATTCCGTGTCTATTTCAAATCCGAAAGACGCTCAGTGGCCGTTCCTGTAGGCGTCTAGTAGACGCCCGAAAGGTTGCTCAATCTGTCATTTCTGATCGCACGTTTAAATGAACGGAAAAATAGGGAAAATCCCTAACCCTACCCCTAACCCTAATCCTTGGGGGAAGGTTATAAAGGGCCAGTCAGCCCAGCCTCTCCACTTCTCATAGACCACTTGAGAAGAACCACTCGGACCGCCAGATAGCCGCCGTGTTAGCAGCGTGTTCTAGGCCTGAAGAAGGACTATTTGTCCGAAACGTAGCCGCCACGACACGCTCTCTTTATTTTCTAGTTTGTTATTTTCCTTAATTTGCCCCCCTATGATTTAAAACCACTTATTTGAACTACAGTACAGCCTGAAGGGTAAACTAGAGGACTCAGGCGCTAGCATAAACCAGCCGGAAGCTAGCCGGCCCTCGTGAGGAGGACTCACGCCAAGTCGCACAAACACGACATAAAACTTCACAAATAAAGTGAAAACACACTATAAACCAACTGAGTACTTACCGAACACCGATAACGCGTCCCAGATATGGACGGAGGAGGGACTTCGGTCGTAGCTCGCCCTCGCCGGGGCTCCGGTGAGCGGCGCAGCCCGCAGTGTTGGCCCGAGGGCCACCGACAGAGAAATACCCAGCTCAGGAGTGTCCAGATCGCGCCGAGGCCAGTGCAACACCGGTCCCTGCTAGGGGACGGGCCATAACTCACTTCCTAACCCTAACCCTAACCCTCTTAATTGATTTGACTAGTTAATTTAAAAATTGGACTCGCAGAGTTAAATAGACATTTAGTTTTATTTTTCCATTGTACTTCTGTATGTGTATTGTGCAGCACTTAAATCATTTGTATGAAATGCACTAGATGCTAACCCTAACCTAACCCTCCTAACCCTAACCCTAACCCTAACCCTTTGTATAAATGTAGAAAAAGATTCAGTTGTAGTCATCTGGACTCTGTTTTGGAACGTATCCTTTTTCCAAAAACAGAGTCCAAATCTGAATCTTTTTCTACTATGGAACACTCCTGGACGAATGAGGGATTACGCCGACATCTTTGTATAAATGTATATATATATAAAATATCCATTAACTCTATTAATGTGTAAAAGCCTGTTATGGATGTGGTACTTCAACATTCTACTGCAGAGGTTAGAATCTGATGTAGGTGTCAGAGGCCCCGCCCTCAGCTGGTTTAAATCCTACCTATCGGATAGGTACCAGTTTGTTAATGTAAACCAGAGCTCCTCCCCCTGTTCTAAGTAACCTACAGTGTGTCACTGGGTTCAGTTCTTGGTCCAATTCTGTTTACTCTTCATATGCTGCCGTTAGGTCACATGATCAGAAAGCATGGCATTAACTTCCACTGCTCTGCAGATGACACACAGCTGTATTTATCAATGAAACCCGATCAGGCCGATCAAGCAGACAGACTTGGTGCTTGTGTGAAGGATATAATCAGAATCAGAATCAGATTAATAAAAACCTGGATGACACTTAATTATCTGCTTCTTAACCCTGAAAAAACCGAGGTGATCGTACTAGGCCCTAATCATCTACGAGATGCTTTATCTGAGCAGATAGTCACACTGGACAACGTCAGTGTGGCCTCCAGCTCCACTGGAAGAAACCTTGGAGTCTTATTTGACCAAGAGCTCTCATTCAAAGCACACATAAATCAAGCCTGTAAAACAGCCTATTTCCATCTGCGTAATGTAGCCAAAATCAGAAAGATCTTGCCTAAAAGCGATGCTGAAAAACTTGTCCATGCGTTTGTAACATCTAGATTAGACTACTGTAACTCCCTGCTCGCAGCGTGTCCTAAAAGCGCCATAAAAAGCTTTCAACTGGCCCCTCCCCCGCGCTCCCACTGCATTCGCGCTCTCCTCTGATAAGCTGATTAAAAACACTATTATAGCTTTCTCTATATTTGGCGGCAAATGGAATGTGGCGAAGTTTTATGATTAATTAATAACTGACTCTAAAAGTTCTTAGAACAGGGGCATCAAACTCATTTTGGGCCACTGGAATCATTTGATTCACCATACGAATAATTTGACACTAAAATAAGATTAATTTATAAAAATAGTGAGCTCATATTGAGTCTGTGCAGCAATATCAACATGTCTGTGAGACCAACATTTAATATCAGAATCATATCACAAGTCCATGTTCCTCTTCCTGCTGCTGCATGAATATGGACTCAGTCTTTCACCTGCTGCACATTTGTGCGACAGCGTCCAAAGAACTGTTCTTAGTCATTCTGGAGTGAGTGACCAATGTAATCACTTATAAAACTTCACCACATTATATTTGTCACCAGCAGCAACATGTTATTAATAGTGATTTAGACCAGCTGATCAGGGGAGAGCGCGAACGCAGTCCCCCACTACCATAAATTATGCAGTCGAGATTCCCACATTTGGGGAATTCGCAGGGGTCAGCACAACCGGAGTGCAATGGCTGAGCCTCGCCCTGGGTGAACCACCTTCATGATCATGGTATCTCCCCTGCCAGGTAAGTATGAGTTGTACACAGGCCGAGAGAGAGACTCCTTCAGAGACACGCGGTCCTCAGTCAGAGTCCAGCACCGCTCCTCCAGTCCATTCTACACCACACTACACACAAAACCTTCATTACAACATCTACAAAGCAAGACTGTACAACACCAGTGCTCGCAAAAGAAAACATTACTTGGAAACGATTTAGAAACATCGGTTGACTATAATTACCCATGATGCTTTGCTAGCCCATGTGCCGTTGCTAATGCTACTTCCTGTTGGGGGTTAGCCATGTGTTAAAGTGTTTAAAAGTCACAGCTCTTTTTTGTTCTATGTCAGAAAAGACAATCCAAGCATTTACAGGGAAGAGAGGAGAGAAAGAGCAGCTTCATTAAAAGCCTTAGAACCACAGACTTGATTTGATTCATTCCGTAAGAGCAGACAAAGACAGGAAGTCCCTCCCCCAACTCTGTCCCCCTAGAAACAAGCAGTAACCCCTCACCCTCAGTGCATACCACCCTAGTAGAAACAATACAGCAGCTTGCATCTGTATAGATGAAAGCATAACGAAGGAGAAAAATATATGTTTTAACATATTTTCATTCAAACTGTTTTCATTATGGTGCCATCTGTGTGTTGAAGGCTCATTATTATGTGAAATGGGCAATTTGTGAGCAAATACAACTGTAACACCCTGTCAAAGCGCTCATTATTGAGAAGGAAATGCTACCTGTTGGAGAAAGTGTGATATCCAGGAGGCCAACCACTATCACGTGTTTTAGGAGTGTCCTGTTGCTCAAAAACATTGGAGTGATACAAACAATGCACTGCAGATTTCTGCCATGCCAGCAGGAAAAAAGGCCATCACAAAGAAATGGATGACACAAACATCACCAACGATAAAGGACTGGACTGACATCAGATACATGAGAACAAAAATACTTAGTTTGGAAATCAGTAAATTTGATAGACTTTGGACAAAATGGAACTTTTGTTTTAATTCAAATGTACCATGGTTGTGTTTCTATTCATATTTTTATTTTATAGTTTGCGATCTTGTTCTGTTCTATGTTTAATGTGTTTTATTTTAAAACATTGAAAAAATAAACAAAAAATATTTAATTTCTTTGTTTTTTTTTAAACGGTTGTAGGGATTATAAAATAAATTTGATTTAATTAATCAAAGAAAATAAATTACTAAAATAATTGATAGTTGCAGCCCAAGACTCAAGTTTGTAAAGGTTTCAGTTGTCATTTTTCTCTCCTCTGATGTCATGTGACCCACCATAAAGATAGCGCCTGACGCTTGTGCATTTCAGGACATGGTGAGAGTGTGTGCCACATTTGAATTGTATTAATTCTGTAAGAGCAGACAAAGACAGGAAGTCCCTCCCCCAACACTACCACACTAGTAGAAACAAAACAGCATCTTACATCTGTATAGTTAAATGCATAAGAAAGGTGAAACAAATATATTTGAACATTCATTATGGCGCCATCTGGTGTTGAATACTCACTATGTGAAATGAGCAATCATGAAACTTTCCCACATTCTATCTGCAACTGAAATTCTACGGCTTTATTATGTTTTTGACCAACTCATCAGGGGAGAGCGTGAACGCAGCCCCCCACTACTATTTGTTCAAGGAAATTATTTAATTTACATTTTTTTAAAAGTCACTTATGCTCCAACCTCTCCTCCAGTGAGGGAGTCGATTTTCCGTGTTTTGCCGGCCTACGCGGGATTCCAAGGCCTGCCTCTCTGCCTGGGCAGCCCCTCAGATGCCGCACCCTGCGCTGGCTGTGTGCAGGCGCTGCTTTGAACCGTTGATGGGAGGGTCGGACTGGGAAGAGCTCACAGCTCCCTGAACCCATTATGGGTATCGCAAGTGTAGTATCTGTTCTTATCAGTTTAATATCTGATACGTCCCCTACCCGGGGACCCTATATTAAATTGATTTTTGGACCAGGGAGGTGGAACTTGGGGCTTGCTCCGTCCACTCCACGCATCGGCTTGGTGTTGCAGTATCTCCGGGAACGGTGCACCTCCACTCTCAGGTAAAAAGTCATTTGGTTAGTTTTCCTGTTTACTCTTTTGCCGCTACGTTCCAAAAAGCGTGCCATTATACAGTCGTGATAAAAGCTCTTTGCTCTTTGGCTGGTCTGGAGTCAGACTGGTCAGACTTGGTTCTCCTCCTGAGTGGGTCTAGCTCCACCGTGTATCTGCAAATTGAGGCGCGTCCTCCTGTCCGTCCGAGGGAGTCGGATCTCTCCTTCACTGTGGAACTCCTACAGGTTTCTACTTTTTCCCAAAGAGGTTTGGTAGCTTTTCCTGGCCGAGAAGGAGGGTCTGAGGACAGGGGAGCTTGGACATCTGTCTAAGGACACAGGATTCCCTATGAACACTGTTTATTTTGTTTTCCACTGTAGCCCCTCGAGGCAACTACCGTTGTGATTTTGGGCGTTACAAAAATAAATTGAATTGATTTGAGACTGTACTTCAGCATTCGCAGTACGCTTGGTTTGGTCTCGGCCTTTTGGCAGCGATCAAGTGTAGTGTCTTTCCTACATTAGCCTTAGTTTTGTTGAGACAGCGGTCGCCTCTGAGGTTCATATTGTTCTTTTTCGATTGTTGCATTTTGTGTTTGTTCCTTTTCTTTCTCAGCACTCCGGCACTTTAGGCACCTTATGGCTGTAAGTAGCACCTTATTTCGTTTTAGCTGCACATATTTATCTTTTATTGCTTTTGAACTGATTTTAAGCAGATTGTACTGCATTTTTATTTGGTATTTAGCTGTTGGTGCCTCCAGAATGTTGGCCTCCCATGCCGGCAGGGGGAGCCAAATTTGAGGATTTTGAATTTGCATTCTGTCTCTGCCCTTCAACAAAGGGTTGGATGTGACCTTTTGCTCTGCCTTTTCGTTCAAAAGAGTTTTGGATGAGGTTTGAAGCCCAAGTTGACGGCATTTACTGCGGAGAATTTGATTGACAATTCACTGAAACATGTGATTATCAGGATCTTCAATGAAACTGTCAGTGCAGATGACATTTGTGTGTCTCTTTGCTTCTGCCCGGTTTCGAGCCGGGGACTTTTTTGCGTGTGAGGCAACGTGATAACCACTACACTACAGAAACAATGCGCAAGCTTGTCATGTAAGTTGGAACCGGTTTTAAGCATCTTCGCAAACCTTTCCTGGTGGGTAAAAGGTGCTTTCTCTCACCGTCTGGGAATCGAACCCAGGTTAGGGTTAGGGTTAGGCTTCTCTGCGTGACAAGCAGAGATACTGTCCATTATATTAACGAGGATACAAAAGGACTCGGAGTGCACAAATCGGCCACACGCATAAATTCATCGATCGCTTCAACGTAACGTTAGAAGCCATTTTGCCATTTGCAAGACCCCTTTGAGGATGCAGAAAGGCTAGGTTTGCTGCTAAGGCTTGGTTTTATACACGAAAGATCATCAAATCATGTGTTTTTCTATTGGAAAGCATGCTTTCTCAAGCAACAAATGTGCCCCTAATTGGTATTGATTCATATATGGACATGGTGGAGATTTTATTTGACTTGTGAAGAAGAACAATGCATTGGTTCTGCTAGGTGGACTCTATTCATGAAAGAATGTCGGTAGACTTGCCTTAAATCACTTTACTTTTGACGCTTATCTCTGTTCACATTGAGGTATTGTTGTCGTCTCAACACTTGCGCTGCAAATCAACCGTGTATGAAGCAAGCATCAATGGAGGCTTTGTTTCTGCCCGGTTTCGAGCCGAGGACCTTTCGCGTGTTAGGCGAATGTGATAACCACTACACTACAGAAACCACCGGCACGCTGGCCGTGCAAGTTACAACCTGTAAGTCACCCAAACCCCATCCTAGCCCCTTTTCCCTGTTCTCTCAGTGAAAGCCTACCCCAACGATAATGCTTTTCTTTCCGCTGCCCAATGTGGTCCAGCTCTACGCTAGACTGGTCAACACATTAGTCCACCATCTTTATAACAAAACCTCGTTCCTTGTTCAGTGGGCCCACGTTAGATCCCAGAGTACACCTCCGAAGAGGACTGAAGAATGTTCTTGCCAGATTTCCCCCCAAACCATTTGTGATTCTGATCCCTCTGTTATTTTAGCCTGGGTTCTCCTTTTTATAATACCAGTTGGTTGCAGAAAACATGCACGTGTCCATCTTCTTTGGTCAGTCAAAAGCCACTTACCCGAATTGATTGCGTGGGTTTTTACCATGGAATATCTAAAAAGATAAATTCAAATTTGTCGGCCCTGACGATTAATCTCAGTGACTACACCTAGAAACTCATTGTATTACAAAAACAGAACTGCCTTTTCAAGACATTCGTTTTAGCTGCCCACCGTCTGTAATAAATCTTATTGGCTGGTACATGCCTATAGTTTAAGACTGAGCTGGCGGTCAGGTTAAGCAACTTTGGGTAGCCCATTCAGACCCAAAGTAAACCCTTATGGAAAATAGCCCCTTTGTGAAGTAGCCCACTTTGACGAAAACGTAGCCAAAATATAAAATAGCATATAAAGGCGCTTGTCAGGGGCGTGACCAACCCTAACATAAATCAACAGCGCCCTCCTGGGCAATATGACATGCCTGCCAACCAGGTAGCAGTAAACTTCAGCAAGCCCTGCTGTAGCGTCACCACTTGCACTGCTTTTCCCTAACTTCCCGTGTGAATCTCATACACGACCCTTGCGGCCGCGGCCCGCGACTGCTGTCAAATTCCGTTATACGGTTTAAAACATTTCCCAAATTGCCGGTGTAATCCCTCATTCGTCCAGGAGTGTTCCATTATAGATAAAGATTCAGTTGTCGTCATCTGGACTCTGTTATAGAAAAAAAGAGTTTTAGTTCTAGAAAAAAAGAGTCCAGATGACGACAACTGAATCTTTTTCTACATTTCCCAAATTGCTTTGAATTCAATAGACTGGCTTAAATATCGGCTTTGAACAACATTCTCCGGTCTCCAAGTGTATAGCGATTCTGCTTTTGTCAAATCGGACTCCAACATACCGTCGTCTACGGGTTCTTTACCGAATATTTACCAGTAAATTTTCTTTTGCAAAAGGTTAAATGAGACTCTTTGGGATTTCAATTTAGTCCAGCTTCCACATGAACACCTATTTCATCTCAAACCATGGCAATCTCCTTATGCGCGTCTAACTGATGTCAATGTGGGTATCACAGTTGAAAAAGCCCAGCTTAACAGCTAACCAAATAGAAAATAAAAGGGAGTCACTACCCATTTAGGAACATTAGAAATGTGGAAGCTGGGGGTTAGGGAATATGTGCAACCCTGGCGTGTAGGTGGGTAGTAAATAGATGAAAATTTGGAGCCAGGGCTTAGGGAACAGGCGCCACCTAAGGGTCTTTCGGGATTTTACGCTAAAAGTGGATTTCTCACACATTCAGTGACGCAAAAACCTACCTTATCTCTCTGGCCTTTGAAACACAAACTGAGCTGACATATTTTTTTGTATTAAGTTGATTAAATGTTTGTGTCCAGTACACGTATTATTGCATTTTGTAAGTGTGCTTTATAAATAGAAAATATATAAAACAACACTGCGTTCAAGATGTGTGTACAGTCCTACCTGAATGTAGTGAGGAGAAGGCCGAATCTGCTGAGTTCACCCAGGCCACAAAAGTGTGAAAGTGGAGAACAAAAAGCGTTCCTGAGAATGATAATTGGGCTCGGGTGATTGGCTTGGCTACAAGCAGGCAACTAGCAGAGGCACCTGATTGTGATCATTGACAGTCATTGACAGTCAACGGCATTGACATTGGCATTCGGACTCAATTTGAAAATGGACAAATTCTGACTGTGGACCAAATGGGACTTTATAAATTGAAATTGAGTCTATTTGTATTTGTATTTTTGATCATTTGCCCTCTAGTTGTGTTTGGTTTGTTTTTCTGTGTTTAGTTTTTTTGAAAAAATGAAATAGGAAATAAATATCGCTCAAAAAAAGAAAGAGCTTAATCAGCTTAATTCCAACAGGCGTCGAGCTACAGGATTTCCATCCCCTAACCCTGCTGTTCAAATAGGTGTCATTCTGGCGGGGAAAACTGCAAGTTCCAGAACTTCATCTATGTGTTATGTCAAAGGAAAAGCATCTTTTTCTCACTCTGTATATTTATAGATTACATTTTCTGGATGGACTCAAGCCCCAGTAAAACCCTTCAGGGCGCTGATGGCGGCCAGGCAGAACACGGGTATGTGCCACTGCTCCTAGAACTACTAGAACTACAACTACCACTACCACTACGACAACTACCACTACCACTACTACTACTACCACTCATCTTTTTGTGTGCGTGTGTGTCGAAGGTCTGCCGGGTTGAACGACGGACACCACCCCTGCATCACACTACGAAGACGCCATATTGTCAGCGTCACACCAAATGATGTTTGAGCAAGAACGATTACAAAACGGCGCCGTTTCTGAACAGTCCCGCACTGACTTCCGGCACTACAGCCAAGCTCTGCTGATAAGCCGATGTGTTCTTTGTGCTTTTTTTCTTTGTCATCCATTGTTTCAGTGTTGGTAAAGTTAACTACATGTGTGTAGCTACGTAATACATCTACATGTTCTCAAAGTTTCATCTCTTTGACTACCTTTGAGGTCTGTGTTTTGAACAGCCCCTTTCTCTTTGCCACGTCCTTGATCCAGGTCCACGATTGGCTGGCACGCACCTCTTGACACCCTGAACGAGTTCCGCCTCAGAGTAGGAGGGCGCGTAGGACGGTAACTCTGACAGCTTTGCGCGGCTGGCCGGCAAGTCCAATTGTGAAAAGCCACGTAAATTCTGTATTATTATTGAATTGTTTAGTATTGTATTTTTGTTTTTTTTATTGCTCAACTAGGCTGGTCGCAGCCCCACTTTGTATTTTTGTATTGAGTCAAAATGTTGCTTGGATGTCCGTTATTGTGCAAAACAAATGCAGCGAGTGGCTAATATTTTCAGCCTGGTTTGAAACGCATTCAAGGCCAATACCTCGGTCGGTCGATAGGTTTTCAGTCTTTCCGCAACTGAAAATCGGAAGTTTCAGCCCCCCCCCCGCTCGGGAACACCCTAACCCTAACGCTTGAATGTGAAATTTGGTGTCATTCTTCCAGGACTGCGTTGCACTAATGTCCCATTTGTTTTTGCAGGTACTGAACAATTATTTGAAGTTTGTGAGGCACACCGTAATGCCAGCTCAACAGCCACCGACGGGGGACACGGACCGGTTCTTTTTGACCAAAGCATGCTCCCGAGTACCCAACGTGTGGGTCGACATGCAGCGTTTCCGTGAAAGGTATGTTGGAACGTGAGCGGCGCCGTGTCTTTTGTAAAAATTGTGATCCGGAACTAACCGAATCGCTTGTATTCCAACAAGGTTTAAGTCGCGAGGGCCCAGTACAGAGGCGGCTGACCCTCGCCGAGACGGCCCCAACGCCAAGTACCCGTGCGCTTGGAGCCGGTTCCTAACCGCTTTCCCCGTCGGCCCGACGACAAAGGCTTCCTCGGAAATAGCTGGGTTCGAGGACTATCGGCCTTTTTACAAAAAGTGGCTGAGGGTGCAGCGGAAAATGCGGACGTTGTCCGTTTTAGGTAAGAAACATTTTGGGTTTGTCACATATTGCCAAGAAATGAGCATCTTTTCTTTTGAGGAAAAAACCTCATACTGTTGTTTTTTCTGCTGCCGCTTTTGCGTGTTCAGCTGACGCCGTAGGCCGGAGAGGCGACCGCCCTTCGCAGGGAGCTGTCCGACGTCTGCTGGACAGAGAACGTTGGGCTTGAAGAAATATGCCCAGTTCTATTTAACTCGGTGACCTGTGATGTGGCATGGAATCGAGTGGAAAACCTGGACTGGGCACGGGATTGGATTGAGCATGGAATGGAGCAGAAAACCCGGACTGGGTAACGGATTGGATAAATCTTGATTTTAACCCTGGGTTACACATACGTTAAACGATTGAGTTAAAACTCCATCACTGGACTTAATAACTACAGGCCTGTGGCGCTGACGTCTGTAGTCATGAAGTCATTTGAACGCCTGGTCTTGCCCCACCTCAAGTCCTTCACCTCCTCCCTGCTGGACCCCCTGCAGTTCGCCTACAGAGCCAACAGGTCTGTAGACGACGCCATCATCCTGGCACTCCACTTCATCCTACGGCATCTGGACTCCCCGGGAACCTACGCCAGGATCCTGGTTGTGGACTTCAGCTCTGCGTTCAACACCATCCTCCCTGCTCTGCTCCAGGACAAGCTCTTCCAGCTCAACGTGCCCGACTCCGCCTGCAGGTGGATCACAGACTTCCTGACGGATCGGAGGCAGTGCGTGCGGCTGGGGAAGAACGTCTCAGACACTCGGACCGTCGGCACAGGAGCTCCACAGGGCTGGCTGTGTACTTTCTCCTCTGCTCTTCTCCCTGTACACAAACTGCTGCACCTCCAGCCACGACTCCGTAAAATTGATCAAGTTTTGCGGATGACACCACCCTCATCGGGCTCATCTCGGACGGGGATGAGTCGGTCTACAGGAGGGAGGTGGACCGGCTGGTGTCCTGGTGCAGCGGTAACCTGCAGTTCAATGCCCAGAAGACAGTGGAGATGATCGTGGACTTCAGGAAAGTGACAGCCCCCCAGCCCCCCCTCACCATGACAGACTCCCCCATCACCGCCGTGGACTGGCAAGGCAAGGCAAGTTTATTTGTAGAGCAAAATTCATACACAAGGCAATTCAAAGTGCTTCACACAACAGGAAAAAATGCATTAAAATCACAAAGACATGGCAGACATCACAAAATAATAATTCAAGACATAAAAGAGAAGAGTGCAAAGAAAAGCATTTCAGTCATATGCACAGCCAATCAAAACAGTTTTTAGTTTAGATTTGAACATTGCCAGAGTAGAGGCCTGTCTCACATCCTCTGGAAGACTGTTCCAGATTGTAGCTGCATAAAACTGAAACGCAGATTCCCCATGTTTAGTCCTGACTCTGGGCACCAGCAGGAGGCCGGTCCCTGAGGTCCTCAGAGTCCGAGATGGTTCATATGGTACTAACATGTCCGAGATGTACTTTGTTGCTAGGCCATGGAGAGACTTGTATACAAGCAGAGCTGCTTTGAAGTCTATTCTCTGAGCCAGTGCAGAGACCTGAGCACAGGTCTAATGTGATCAGACTTCCTGGTTCTAGTCAGGACCCGAGCAGCAGCGTTCTGGATGTACTGCAGCTGTTTTACAGCTCGTTTGGAGAGGCCAGTGAGCAGGCCGTTACGGTAGTCTAATCTACTAGAGACAAACGCATGGATAAGTCTCTCCAGGTCTGGTTTAGACACTATACTTTTGATTTTGGCAATGTTTTTTTAGATGGTAAAAAGCTGCTGATGTTATTGATCTGACGTGGCTGGTAAAATTCAAATCTGAGTCCATTATTACCCCCAGATTGCTAAATTGGTTTGTAGGTTTCAAGATGGCGCCCGCAGACGTATGCCCTGGCCTTTAGGTGCTCTTTGTTTTGTCTGTTTATGTTCGTAAATTGTGTGTCTGCGTGCTCTTACACCCGTGAAGAGCTCTTGTCCTTCCGAACAAAAACTCCTACAGACCTAGTTCCAGTTTTTTTAGTTTCTGCTGCTGAATTAGCCCTTCTTTTGGCTAAAAGAGTGAGACGCCGCAGTCGAGGAAAACGTGCCGGGGTCCTCGTACGGCTCAGGAGACGCAGTACACGGACGCCCTTACCTGGGATTTTCCTCTCCAACGTTCGCTCACTCTCCAACAAAATGGACGAACTGGCGCTGCTGATGAGACGAATCAGAGACTTTCCTGTTTTGTGCTTCACGGAGACGTGGCTCAGCGAGCCGATCCCGGACGGCGCCGTACAGATCGAGAGGTTTTGCCTCTTTCGTGCGGATCGTCATAAAGGTCTCTCCGGGGTAAAACACGCGGCGGAGGAGTCTGTTTTTACATCAACAAGGCCTTGTCTTCAGATGTGACTGTGATCTCCAAACACTGCTCTCCTGATCTGGAATATCTTTTCATTAACTGCAAACCATTCTATTCGCCACGTGAGTTCACCTCATTCATTCTGGCTGTTGTTTACATCCCACCGAGCGCAAACTTGCACGTGGCACAGCGCGCACTCGCGGACCAGATTCTGAGTGTGGAGCGGACCTTCCCGGACTCCTTGTGTATTATCCTGGGTGATTTTAACAAGGGGAATCTCAGCCACAAAATACCAAAGTACAGACAGTTTATTAAAGTTCCGACCAGAGAGCAGAGCACGCTGGATCACTGCTACACAACAGTCAGTAACGCCTTCCGCGCCGTGGCTCGCGCTGCTCTCGGCTTTTCAGATAACGCCATGGTTCACCTGATCCCCACGTACAGGCAGAGGCTGTAGCTCTCCAAACCTGCAGTGAGGAAATCTAAGAAGTGGACCAATCAGGCAGTGGAGGAGCTACGTGCGTGTTTGGACATTACAGACTGGGAGGTCTTCAGAGCTGCCACAGATAGTTTGGATGAGTACACGGACACTGTGACGTCATACATTCGATTCTGTGAGGACAGCATCATACCAACACAAACCAAAGTCACTTTCAACAATGACAAACCCTGGTTCATTCCAAAACTGAGGCAGTTAAGGCAGCAGAAGGAGGCAGCGCACAGGGTTAGAGACAGGGGGCGCTACAAAGATGCAAAGTATGGATTTAGCAAAGAGGTTTCTCGAGCGAGATCACAGTACAAGACGCGTCTGAAGCAGCAGTTCTCTGACAACAACCCTGTCTCCGTGTGGAGGGGGCTCCGGATTCTCACCAACCACAAGCCCCAAGCCCTCCGTGCTGCAGACAATCGAAAACTGGCTGAGTAACTTAACACCTTTTACTCCAGGTTTGATGTGACCACCCCCTCCCCCACGGTGGCCACCTCCGCCAACCCAAACCTGGGCCCCCCCACCTCCCCACCTCCCCCACCTCCCCCACCACTCTCTCAGTTCAGGAACAGGATGTTCACAGGCTATTTCGGAAATCCAACCCCGAAAAGCTGCTGGACCAGACGGCGTCTCTGCCGCTACATTAAGACATTGTGCAGGAGAGTTAACCCCCGTCTTCACAGACATTTGTAACACCTCCCTGGGGCCATGCCATGTCCCAGCCTGCTTCAAGTCTGCCATCATTGTCCCTGTCCCCAAGAAGCCCCGGATCACTGGACTTAATGACTACAGGCCTGTGGCGCTGACGTCTGTAGTCATGAAGTCATTTGAACGCCTGGTCTTGCCCCACCTCAAGTCCTTCACTTCCTCCCTGCTGGACCCCCTGCAGTTCGCCTACAGAGCCAACAGGTCTGTCGACGACGCCATCAACCTGGCACTCCACTTCATCCTGCAGCATCTGGACTCCCCGGGAACCTATGCCAGGATCCTGTTTTGTGGACTTCAGCTCTGCTTTCAACACCGTCCTCCCTGCCCTGCTCGATGACAAGCTCTCCAAGCTCAACGTGCCTGACTCCACCTGCAGGTGGATCACTGACTTCCTGACGGATCAGAGGCAGTGCGTGCGGATGGGGAAGAATGTCTCAGACACTCAGACTATCAGCACAGGAGCTCCACAGGGCTGTGTACTTTCTCCTCTGCTCTTCTCCCTGTACACAAACTGCTGCACCTCCAGCCTG